>VMDO01021185.1:0-35930 GCA_007922755.1 Pedetes capensis
CTCTTCCTTCTCTTCCTCCTCCCCCGCCTTCTTCTTCTCCTTCTCCTTCTCCTCCTTTTCCTTCTCCTCCTCCTCCTTCTCTTTCTCTCTCCCTTTCCTTCTCTCCTTCTCTTTCTCCCTCTTTTTCATTTATAATACTTGGGGCTTGCACCCAGGACCTTGTACATACTTTGCAAGTGCTCTACCACTGAGCTGTACCTCAGCCCCCTTTTTATTTTTTGTCTCCACATAGGGTCTTGCTAAGTTACACAGGCCGCCTCTGGCCTTGAGTTTGCAATCCTCCTGCCTCCACCTGTCAAGTTGCTGGGATTATATGTGTATACCATCGTGCGCAGCTGTATGGATTTTTCTTTAAAAACGCCTTGACCCACTGAGTCTCTTAGTTCTTGCTTAGGGCTCTGTGTTTGTTAGGGCATATCTTCAACACTGGGCAGCTTGCTGGTTTTCCCTAGTCATGCTTGCTGCATATACAGGCCTTATAGTCAGCAAAAAGATAGCCAAGCACCTTTCTTGGTCTTTACTGCTCATGTACATAGTTGTGCACATTTAGGTGTCTTTCTAGATTCCCAGGAGGATGTCAGAGCTTCTCAAAGCCATTTATAAGCATTAAATTTCCTGAATTTTCCTGTAATGTTTATTGGTCATGCTCTTATTCGCCTAACTGGGAATGGAGTAAGGTTCAAGTCAGATTCTTTTTTTTTTTTTAATAATGATAGAGTCTGGTAGATGGAGTTTTTCCAGAGACCTATGAGACAGGCCAAACAGTGACAATGCTCTAGCATTGGGACTTTATGAGAATCTCCAAACCTACTTTTTCCTCCTCTATTGGCAGCCAGGCTTTTGGTTTTTACAGCTACTGTGATGGCGAGCGTGCTAGTTTTTGAGGTTAAACCTGGGAAGGGGGGTGGGCCAAGTTAAAAAGTGCCGTAAGCCCTGCCATTTTTACTGAAAATTAAAAGTTCTTGAATAAATTGCTTCTGGGATTATTGCAGGTCTTTCCAGAGTTCCAAAAAGATTCATTTTGGCAAATTTGAAAGTATATTTTCTTTTTCTTTTTCTTTCTTTCTTTCTTTCTTTTTTTTTTGGGGGGACAGTACTGGGGGTTGAACCCAGGGCCTCACACTTGCATGCTTTGCAAGTGCTGGACCACTGAGCTGCACCCCCCAACCCATTTTTTAACTTTTTTTGAGACAGGGTTTTGCTAAATTATACAGACCGCCTCTGGTCTCGAACTTGCGATCCTCCTACTTCTGCCTCTCAAGTCGCTAGGATTACAGGTGTGCACCACCGCGCCCAGTGCTTGAAAGTATATTTTCATCAATTTTTATGGAAGAGTGAATTTATAGAGGTCCCCTTTCTAGCATTCAGGGAGGCTCAGCTGTTCCATTTCTATTTGAGCTGTATACAGTTGTACTTGAGCACGTGATCACACTCTGTTCTAGAAGGCTGGTCAAGTGCCAGTCAGTTCTAGTGACAAATAACAAATAACAGTGAGAAATAACATGAATGTATTTAATGATTCAGGCACCATGTTGACTGGTTAATTCAAACACATGTATGTTACTCATATACTTAGCAAATAAGTTCCTTTAAAATGCAGTTGTTCTTACTGTTTCCTCTTTCCCTCACTTTTAGCACTAGAAAGTTTCTAGAGTGCCATGATGACCACATGGTATATGTCTATACATATATGATAAAAAAAAACATGAAATCATGAACACAGTACCAGGACAAGTCTCCTGCTTGAAAATGACACACACAGCAGGTGCAGTGGGACATGCCAGTAAGCCCAGCAACTCAGGAGGCTGAGGCAGGAAGATTGTGAGTTCAAGGTCAGAGGCAGCCTGTGTAACTCAAAAGACTCTGTGTCAAGATAAAAAATTTTTAAAAGAGGCAAATGGTGTAGCTCAGTGGTAGAGCACTTGCAAAGTACCCACAATGCCCCAAGTTCAGCTTCCTACCCCATGCTACAAAAACAAGAAAAACCAGTAAAACCCAAAATCAGTGTGCCATGTGTCACTTCCCCTTCATTTCACCTAGAAGTATCACGGGTAAGTGTGGTGTCCCATACAGGTTTTAGCACAGTAGTTTAGTGCTGAGCAAGTGGTCCAGCACCAAACCAGAATTCACTTGAAAATATCAGTTGAGGACTGAGATGCCCCAGCACAGAACAGTTCCTGTGCTGAAGCACTCTGTAATTCACTTCTTAAGACACTGACTACTTCATTGAGCTCCTGTTTCTTACGTATCAGGGATGATAGATCCAAACTTCAACAAGGATCCATTTAGTTACACAGTGAGAGAACTGAGCTTGTGGTAAGATTCAGGGATTGTGGGTAGCTACCATGAGCCCACCAGCCCACATCTCAGGGCATGTCAATTTCTCAAATTTGTCTAGCCTGTTGGCCTCCCTTTGGGAATGGGGACAAAATATTGCCAGACTTTCCCATTTATCAAAAGAAATAAGACATCCTTTTTCATTTTTCTTTTTAAAGGAAACATGTATAATTTTTCTTCATTGGTGAAACCAAATACTACATTCCTATGGACCAGGTTCCATAGCAAGTCCCTTATTAGAGTTTAGTGATCATACAGTCTAGACATGTCCTCAGATTTCTTGGCTCCTATCGAAAATGATATTAAACCACATGGTTTTCTTACTGATAAGTCTGCATTTATTAGGTGGGGGTGATTTTTTGTAAACCTCATATTTGTAGTTTTATTCCTAGCTCATTTTGAATAAGGGGCTGTTCTCTCTATACTTTCTGACAGGTGGCATGAGTTGCTTCTAGGTAACTTCCCCACCTCTGCCTCAAGTTTCTCAATATGGTCTGAATGTGCAGACCTTGGTAAGATTATGTATGTTTCATCAACAATATCATTACACAGTGTAGGTCTGGAAGGGTTCAGCACATGAAAAATGCTTGGATTCTGAAAGAGTCTTGAGGTTAAGCTTTTGGTAATTCTTTACCAATTTCAGGACAGACTCTCCCTACTGGAATACTCAGTGTTCAGCTGTAGCCATAACCAAGGACTGGGGCGCTTGCAAAGAAAAGTAGAATTGGCGGAAGTATCAGCCTTCTGTGTCTTCAAGAAGGATTTCATTTAAACCATCTCATACTTAACAGAGCTGTTTCCTAGTCCCCTCTCTGTTGCTCTTTCTGAGGAATAATTGTTTTGTTTGCATAACTAAAATGTGGTCCTTTCACCCTGAAATCTTATGAGTAGTCTATGAAGACAAGGAACTCAAACACCAGCATGAGGTTGTCTTCTATCCTGAATGGATAGTTCAGGTGAAGGAATTCTTGTATATTAATCTTCATTAATTCTGTTCCTTCCTTTGGTCAGTATTATTGGTCTTTGTCAAACCTCCTCCAAAGCTCTAATGAGGCATGGTAAAACAGGAATTGCTCCCAGTTTTCTTCCCCATCAGAGATTTATGATTTTGTCTCTAGAATGCATACTTTTAGTGCTAAATACTATTTCCTTATGGATGGCCCAGAATTAAACCCTAAAAAAGTATCTTTCCAGAAAGTCAAATACAGTCAGGAAGCTGGGGGTAGGATGGACCCCTTCTGAAAGTACGGGTAGAAAGTTCCTTTTCAACTAAGTTTTCCTCTTTTAGTCCTCACTGACAAAGATCAATTTACTGTTCACGTCTAGCAAAGATTATTTGAATGCTAAAACCTATTGATTTTAAAATGAATACAAAAAGAAAAAATGAAATTATTGAGAATTTTTGTAAAAGTTTGGGGACAAAAAATTCTATTTCATTTGTGAACAGGGTAATTATAGGGTAGAAAAAAATATCAGCCATTCTGAATTGTGAGAGGATCTGGAAAATATTTCTTCTAGAATTTTATGAATCGGATACCTGCAGAATAACCTCAAGAGACAAGCTGCCAAAGAAATATCTTATTCTGACAAACAAACACCCTTTTCTATGAGAACCAAAATTCAATGTGTCCAGAGAGTAAGAAGAGAAGTTAAAGGTTGGGGGACACTATTTTCAAATGACACATGTGATAAAGGACTTTTGCTATGGTTAGGATCTTAAGTGTCCCTCTAGAAGCCTATGTGTTGAGAGCTGGGTCCCCAACATGGCACTGTTAGGATGATGGAGGCTTTAGGAGGAAGGACCAAATAGAATATTTTAGGTTACTGGGGGCATGTTGTCAAAGAGAATTTTGGGATTCTAGTTGTTTTATTCTTTCTCTCTTTTTGCTTCCTGGTGATGTTAAGTGATTTTTCTTCCACCATGATGTGCTGCCTTGCCATAAGCTCAGAGCAATAGAGCCAGTTGCTTATGTGCTGGAGCCTCCAGGTCTGTGAGCCAAAATCAACCCCCTCCCTTTCAAGTTGATTATCTCAGGTATTTTGTCATAGTGCTAGAAAGCTGACTAGCAACTGTTATCTAAAGTGTATTTTTAAAAATCTCATAAAATTCAACATTAAGATCATGAACAATTCAATTTTAAAATGGAAAAAGATTTGAAAACACATCTCATCAAAGAGAATATATAGTTGGAAAATGAGCATATAAAATATGTGCAACATCCTGTGGCATTAGGGAAATGTAAATTAAAACAATGAACTACCACAACATTCCTATTGTTGTTGTTGTTAGGCACCATTGAGTTGGGTCTGACTCATAGCTACCCTATGTACAGCAGAACAAAACACTCCTCGATAGTATGCCATACCTGGCACTAAGTCAGTGCTTCTCTGCTATTCATAGGGTTTCCAGTGGATGATTGTTTCTTGGGAGTGGTTGCTGGGTCCTTCTCCCAAGCCTACAGCACTTGGTGCTCCCAGGTGGTCTCCCATCTAAGTACTAAGCAGGCCTGACCCTGCTTAGCTTCCAAGATCTGACAGGATCAGATGCCACAGTGGTACAGCAATAGGCACATTCCTATTAGTGTGGCCAAAATCTGAAACATTGATATCACCAAATGCTGGCAAGGACGTAGAATAATAGGAATTCTCATTCATTACTGTTAAGAATGCAAAATGGTACTTTGGAAGACAGCTTGGCAATTTCTTAACAAACTAAACTTTTTAATCTAGCAAGTGCTTGTGTTGGTATTTACCTACAAGAGTTGAAAATATATTTCTGCACATAGATGTTTCTTCACATAGATGTTCGAAGCAGCTTTACTCATAGTTGACAAAACTTGGATACAAGCAAGATGTCTTTCAGTGGGTGAATTGATAAACTATGGTGCAACTAGGCAATGGAATATTTTTCACCATTAGAAAGGAATGAGCTATCAAGCCAGAAAAAGACACAGACCTTCAATGCATATTACTAGGTAAAAGAAGAAAACCTGAAAAACTCAAATACTGTATAATTCCAAGTGTATCACATTCTGGAAGAAGTAAAACTATGCAGACAGTAAAAAGATCATTAATTGCCAGGGGTTAAAGTGACGGAGGGATGAATGGACCAAATATTGAGGTGTTTTAAGACAGTGAAACTACTCTGTATGATAATTTGGGTAAATGGGTTTATAAATTTGTCCAAACCTATAGAATGTACAACACCAAGAGTGAATCCTGTGTAAACTATAGACTTTATTTATTGATTGATTCATTTACTTTTTTAGTTATATTTTGTGGTATTTGGGAGCTGAACCCAGGGCTTTGCACATACTTTGCAAGTGCTTTATACCATTGAGCTGCACCCCCATCCCCTTTCTAACCTCTTTCCTTGAGATAGGGTCTCCCTAAGATGTGCAGGCTGCCTCTGGCCTCGAAACTTGTGATCCCGTAGACCTCCCACCTCTTTCCAACTACTCAATTGCCACCACTATCAACCTCCTCTACCAGATGGGTAACTTTGTTCTGGCTGATGAACCTACACTAACTCATCTTCACCACCTAAAGACCACAGTTTAAGCAGGATGTGGTTGTGCATGCCTGTAATCCCACTAACTTGGGAGGCAGAGACAAGAGGAACTCTCTGTACTTTTAGCTCAATTTTGCTGTGAAACTAAAATTGCTCTAAAAAAAAAAGTCTTTTAAAAAAATCTAAATATTATAGACTGAGCCAGATTGTTATATTGTTGTTGTTGTTGTTGTTAGGTGCCATCGAGTCGGTATCCGACTCATAGCGACCCCCTGTACTATTGTCAGTGCTTCTCTGCTGTTCATAGGGTTTTCAATGGCAGGTTGATTTTTGGGAGGGGGTTGCCAGGTCCTTCTCCCAAGCCTACAGCTTCTGATGTTCCCAGGCGGTCTCCCATCCAGGTACTAACCAGGCCCGTCCCTGCTTAGCTTCTGAGATCTGACGGGATCAGATGCCACAGGGCTACAGCTGCAGGCTGATTGTTATATTGTTGTTGTTGTTAGGTGCCATGGAGTCGGTATCCGACTCATAGCGACCCCCATAGGGTTTTCAATGGCAGACTGTTTCAGGATTGCCTTGGGAGTGGATTGCCAGGTCCTTCTCCCATTTTTGCAGTGCTGGGAATCGAACTCAGGACCTCAGAGACTGCAGCACAGTGCTCTACCCACTGAGCCAAATCCCAGCCCCCGATTGTTATATTAGGTAGTTTTTAAATGGAGAAAAACAATGATCAAGGTTGCAGTGATCATCAAAGATCTTGTTTGTCTCTTTATCCCAAATTGATTTTGATAAGGCTCGGTGAAAACTAATATGTAAACATAGTTGAGCAAATGGGCAGGGAGTGTGCTGCGCACATTCTGAATGGGAACAATACTAACTTCTTCTCCCTTGTGGCATTTGAAGAGGTTCCTCTTCCCTCCTTTCCATCCTTAAATGTGAATGCATTCATCATTCTCTCTTATTTCTTCACATTTTCCACCCATATATTTTTTATAAGGGTAATGGTGCCAAGAACAAAAGCATTAATCTATTGGTAGCCTGATGTGGGACAATTAATTAAAGCTCAAAAGCTTTAAAGCTTAAAAGTTAGGATCAATTTCTCAAAACCCCACACTCAGTGATGGACTCTCTATTTCACTGATGTTCCCAAGGTCTAGATCTGCCTATTGAAAAAGGAGAAAGAAATGTCTTGCTTCTGGTTATAATTTGGTAGTTGTCATTATGGGGGAGTTGTAATTCTTGATAGGGACTTAAAGCCTTTCTCTGTGAATTCTTTGTTCTCCCCCTTTAGTTGATCAGAAGCCTACTGGTAAATCAATCAATCTATCTATCTATCTATCTATCTATCTATCTATCTATCTATCTATCTATATACCTTAGAGGCAGCAGTAGTGCATGGCATTTGAAACACTTTCTGACCTGATTCATTCATTCATTCTTTCTTTTTTCTTTTTCTTTTTTTTTTTTTTTTTTTTTGCAGTGCTGGGGGTTGAACCAGGGCCTTGAACTTGCGTGCTTTGCAAGTGCTGTACCACTGAGCTGCACCCCTAGCCCATTTTCTAACTTTTTGAAACCGGGTCTCACTAAATTTCACAGACTGCCTCTGGTCTTCAATTTGTGATCCTCCTGCCTCTGCCTCCAGAGTCACTGGGATTACAAGTGTGCACCACCAAGCCCGGCTCCTGACCTGATTATTTCTAAAGTTAGAAGTACGTATACAGTGCATTCTTTTCTGAGCCAAGATGAGACACTCCTGCTCCTCTCAGACTTGCCCTGTCACTCTAGTTTTGAGGTATAGGAAGTTTATTCATGCTACCCTCAGTCAGCCAGGTTGCTTAAAAATAAAATAAAATAAAATAAGATGAGCTCCACTACAGAGCCAAGATAACCAGGGATGGATTTAGATCCCATGGTGCATTTTCTTTGGTTTGGGGAAGTTCTAGTCACTTGAGTTTTGTAGACAGTAGCCAGACTGGGAAGCAAGCATGCTTTTCATGATGATTCCAGACATTTCAACACAGCTTTCAAAAACTTTAGCTCTGAGTACAGGTATGCTTTGTATTTGGGTAAACCTTTTCATTCCATCAGAGTTGATATCTCGGTTCTATTTGTCACTCCAACTGGCAGTTCCTATATGTGTGTCAGTGAAGATTTCAGAGCATATGTGCCCAGGAGTCAGCATTCAGGCCATTCTGCTTTGATGAGTGTATCTGGGCTTACTCCCTGAAATGGCACAAGATGTTAAAATTAGTAAAAATGGCCAAATCTACTTATCAAAGTAAAGTCACAGAAACTCTTGAGTAAATGGCTTCTTTAATTTGTTAAATGTGTGTGTTCATCTATGACTAGATGTATTCAGTTACTGATGGCCATCCACAGACTAGATGAGAGCTTAGAAAACTATATGGAAATGTTTACCTAGCTCTCAAAAGGAAAAGATGGCTTAAAATCTACTAATTATAAATTATAAGTTTTTTGTTACTATAATGAGATTTCTGAACCTGAGTAATTTCATAAAGTAAAGAGGTTTACTTTGGCTAATGGTTCTGGTCCAAGGTCAGGGCCCACATCTGCCGATGACCTTCCTGCTGGCAGAGTCATAAGGTATGCAGAGTGTCACATAACAGAAATAGGGAGCACTTGTCTGTGTGTGTCTCTAGTCTCTTTGTCTCTTCTTGTAAAGCCACCAATATTCAACTCCGGGATGTCAGCCTGATGTACATTGTTGTTGTTGTTGTGGTGGTGGTGGTGGTGGTGGTGGTTGTCATAGCAACCCTATGTACAACAGATGAAACACTACCCAACCTGTGCCCTGCCTGGTGCTACGTCAGTGCTTCTCTGCCATTCGTGGAATTTTCAATGGCTGACTGGTTTTTGGGGAGTGGGCTGCCAGGGTCTTTCTCCCAAGCCTACAGCAACCAGTATTCCCAGGCAATCTCCCATCCAAATACTAACCAGACCCAACTCTGCTTAGCTTCTCAGATCTGATGAGATCACATGCCAGGGAGCTGTGGCTACACGTATTGATTTATCTTATCTAACTGGGTCCTCAGAAAGTGTGGAGCAGCATTCTACCAACTGGGCTAAATCCCAGCCCCCTGATTTATCTTACCTAGTCATAATCACAATCATGGGGCTGAGGTTTAACTCAGTTGGAAGAGCGCCGCTCCGCACTGAGGACATGGGTTCAATTCCCAGAGCCACAAAAATGGGAGAAGGACATGGTAGTCTACTCCCAAAACAATCCTGAAAAACAATTGGCCATTGCTATGAGTCAGACCCAACTTGGTGGCACCTAACAACAGTCCTAATTAGTTCCCAAAGGTTTCAACTCCAAACACCATAATTGAATTAAGCTTCTCCACTTTTAAGGGCTGGGGTTCAGCTTAGTTGGTAGAGGGCTGCTCTGTGCCCTCTGAGGCCCTGGGTTCCATCTCTAGCACTGCAAAGCAGGAGAAGGACCTGGCAGCCTACTCCTGAAACAATCCTGAAACAATCAGCCATTATAAACCCTGTGAGTAGCAGAGGAGCACTGATGTAGTGCTGGGTGTGGCACAGTGCTGGGTAGTGCTTCCTTCTGTTCTACATAGGGTCACTATGAGTTGGCCCCACTTGATAGCACCTAACAACAACAGAAACAACTTCCCTTTTAACACCTCACATTGGGGGTAAAACACCAACTCAATTTTCAAAGGGGACAAACCATATCACTAGGTCTCATATTTTCCTAGCACTCAGTCCTGTGCCACCATTTAAAATAATAATTAAAATAATAATTTTTATTGTTATTTTAATAAAATGCAAAAATATTAAAATAGTGTCATCAAAGGACCACGCAGAGGGAGTTGGGCTGTCAGATTTTATGGGGAGGAAAACACAACACTACTAGTGCCTCACAACAACAATATATACTATATATATACATATATATATATAAAATGTATTTATATTTCTGTATTATATATATGTATATATGTATGTATTTCATTTTTAGCACTTGAAATGCCTGATCTGTTACTTTACTAACTCTCTTGTATTTGGAATCCAACACTTTGAGTATCTTAAAAAAAAAAAAATGACCAATTAACCCTCTCTCTTTCCCTGAGCCTCCATATTTTCCTCTTGGTTCCTATAAGATTCTTGCCCACACTGACTGAAATTTAGGGAAATACCGCCTCATGTTCTGCTCAAATGTGGTTGCTGTTGACCACTGAAGGCAATCTCTCCCCTTCTTCATGATATATGTGCTGCTGAATGGAAGAAATAAATGAATTATGTATCAGAGTTGGAACTGCATATTTTAAATGCTCGTAGGTGGGAAAGTATGAGAAAAATGTGAAAAACTTTTTCTAGAGTTTCTGAGCTGTGGAGAATCTTGATGCTTTAAAAATGCTTGATTTGGACAATGCTAAGGGAAAATATTTTATGCATTTCTTTTAAAGTAATACTCTGGTTCTCTCTCTTGCTCCCATAGAATACCCCTGTGAATACAATTTCCTCATTCTCAGCCCCCTTTAAAGAATAGAGGGCATTTGCATGATACTGAAGTATGGTTGCATTATTTTTCTCTAGAGCAGATAGAATTCTCTTCTGTGCACTGAGCCTTCCACTTCTCTCCTGCCTTACCCAAAGAAGGTGATCTCAATGTATAGATCTGAAGCATCTCCATGAGGTATCTTCCAAAGCCTTGAGACTTGATATAGAAGAAAATAGTGGCTGGGGTTTTTTCTTTACGCTGGAGAAAATAAATCTGCAATTATGGAATCATACCTTTTTGCCACATTTTCCCATCTTCTGTCCTATTCCTCTTCACAGACCCTTTACTGCCCTGGCCTCGATCTATCAGAGACCTATCTTTTCTGCATATTCAAATGAAAGCATATTAAATCTGAAAAAAATGGCCCCTTAGCAGCCCACTTGTCATTTCTTCAAGGAAATGTTTCCCAGACCTTCAGACTGAGTTCCACTGATATGTGCCAGTCCCCTGATATGTGCCTCTGATACACACACTCCCCACCGCATTGAAATGGTATGTCTGTTGTCTTTCCATGGGTGTACACCCAGTTCCTAGAACTTTGTATACCTTAAGTACTGTGCAGCTCTAGGGTAATCATTCACATTTGCAATTATCTTAGATTTGTATATTTCTCACAACATTTTTAGGCTAGTGACAATGGAGCATTGGGAGGCATTTTCTGTTTACTGAAAAAAATGGCATTAGTTCTGGTGACAGGGTAGATCTTGTTCATTATCCTTAGAGATAGTGCAAGATCTGACAATGAAATATGAACTTTAAACAAAAGGTTTGTAGGATAAATAGGTGAATGAACATTATGCTTTCAAGTGTTTTTCAAATGGAATTGAGATATCTAGTTTCTCTAAGCATTGCAAATCCATGTTCTCCTCCCAATATTTCTTCCTCTAAGTGGCTGTATGTGTATGTAGCCATTTATATTTTCTGCAGTTCTGAATGTGGCCAAATAGACTCATACTGTCTCAAGAACTGGTTCTTTTTTTGTGTCATATTCATTTATCACCTTCCTAGAACAACCATCCATCAATAAGAGAAAGAAGGCCATAAATAGATCTGGCTTTTGGCATTGTTAAAAACATATCTAGTACAACTTTGAGTTTCCCTCTTAAAATGCTGGTTTGTTAGAAAGACATCAGCAAAGTCTCTTTGGACCCATTAAATGTAGTGTGGTTTTAATTAGGTTCAGTCAACAGGATTGATTGAGAGTTAACTAGAGAAGCTTTGGTGAAATGAATTCATGGGTAGTACATTTGGCTGTCCTTCAAAACGGATTACAAATATGACAAATAAACTAATTACATTAGTTTAAAAATTCTGTCATTCAGTGCACACTTGTAAATTATGGCATTTAATAAAAACGTCTTTCAAAAGTACATACTAAATACTATATAAGTATATATGATTACCAGAAAATAAGCTTTTCTAATTATTTTAAATTTATTTTAATAGTAAACTAAAAGGCAGCATAGCATACCTTAAAATAATAAATATGCTATTTCTTGCTATTCAAAAGAAAATTATTTTTATCTTAGATATTTTTAATCACAAAAGAAAAATGTGGTTATTTTAACAAGTAAGATAATATAAAGATGTATGAATTAAATAACTTTCTCTGCTTTGACACTCCTGAGATAATTGAAGGTGTACCTTCTGCCGTCATTCTTACTTATTTAGGCTTAAATCAAGATGTAAGTTTGTTTAAAAATGAGTTTCCATTGTACAAGTTATTCTACTGTTTGTATTTTTCATTTATCCATGTATAATAGGTCTCTGGAAAGTGATTGGAGATATAAATTATTCTTTTCTTTTTAAATTAAAAAAATTTAGTACTTTCATTATACATACTTATAGGATTGTTGTTGTTGTTAGGTGCCGTCGAGTGGGTATCCGACTCATAGTGACCCTCTGTACAACAGGGGAAACACTATTGTCAGTGCTTCTCTGCCGTTCATAGGGTTTTCAATGGCAGATTGATTTTTGGGAGGGGGTTGCCAGGTCCTTCTCCCAAGCCTACAGCTTCTGGTGTTCCCACGTGGTCTCCCATCCAGGTACTAACCAGGCCCGACCCTGCTTAGCTTCCGAGATCTGATGCGATCGGATGCCACAGGGCTACCGCTGCAGGCATACTTATAGGATACAAAGTGATATTTCAGTACATATATACAGTGTACAGTTATCAAATCAGAAGTGTTGACATTTCCATATCCTTAGACATTTTACAAAGAGTTAACATATAATGATAATTGCGCATATTTATGAGGTTTAGTGTGATTTTTAAGAAAAGTTTAACTGATATATGGTTGTATAAAAACATATTTCTTGGCCATTATGAGATGTTTGATACACATCTACATTGTATAAGGTATAAGTAGGCTAAACAGATTTCCGCAAACATTTATCATTTCCTTATAGGGAAAACACTCACAATCCTTTCTCCTAACTTTTTGAAATGTATAGTACATTATTATCTACATAGTCACCCTGTTGTGCACCAGCACACTAGAACTTGCTCCCATATACCTGTTGATCAACCTTTCCCCATCCCTCCATCTCCCCTAACTTGTCCTTTTCTATGCCTCATTTGTAGTCTATAGAATTGATAGATTGTAATTTATGCAGCTCTTTTCTTACTATTGAATCTACAGGCTATTTGCCATTCTGATGAATGATTGAATAAATAGCCTTCATTTTCATATGCTGGCACCTTTCTTCCTCTAAGACACTCATGTGGAAAGTCTGGGTAAAAAAATACAGTTACATTTTAAAAAATACTCTGTATAAGTCACTTCTAGAAAGACTATAATAGTAGTCAGTTTTTGGAGTATTTGCTTTCTAAAATTCCCCAGTTAAACCTAGATTAGTAGAGAGCAATTGTTTTAAAATGTTATTTTTTTAAGACAACACAAAATGTAAAACTATGTTCTTTACCAAGCTACATTTTATTATTGGTGCTATTGTTTAAATAAAGAGAAATACCTATAAGTTCTATAATAATAATTTAGGATACATAAGTTTCCCTCAAAGTATGCAAAAAATAAGGTTCAGGATTCATAAAATTCAGCAAACTCACTGCTGTTGTTGTTAGTAGGTGCCATTGAGTTGGGTTCAACTCATAGCAACCCTATGTACAACAGAACAAAACAGTACCCTATCCTGTGCCATGACAGGCACTATTGCCAATGTTCCTCTGCCATCTATGGGGTTTTCAATGGCTGATTGTTTGGGGAGTGGGCTTCCAGGTCCTTCTCCCTAGCCTACAGCACCTAGTACTCCCAAGTGTTCTCCCATACAAGGATTAACCAGACCGACCCTGCTTAGCTTCCAAGATCAGATGGGATCCGATGCCAGGGTGGTATGGCTGCAGATAGTAAACTAATTAAGAGATAATAAATGTGTACCTGATTCCAAAACTGAATGTATCATATCTAGATGGTGATATCATGGTGAGGGGTTCACTGGGCACAGGTCTGATGGCGAAACTCATTGTAAGTGCACCCTACCACCTCCCTGGCATGGGACTGCTCCTTAACATCAAGAACAGAATTTATTGGTAGACTGCAAAATATGTGAGTTATGTATTGAATTGCTGTTTCTGCAAGTATAGAGCATTCACCACTGGAAGTAAGCAAAATTATTTTGGTGGTAAAAATACAATCTTAATTTTAATTGTGCTAGAATTTTATTTAAATATGAACTAGAAAACATAACTAGAAGATGATCAAATTCATATTTTCACATATAGTCATGTGTCACATGCTTCAGTCAACAATGGACTGCATATACTACAATGGTCCCCTAAGATTACACCTCCTCGTGACATTGTAGCTCTGTTAATTTGTGTAAGTACATTCTGTGATGCTTGTGCACAATGAAATTACCTAAAGATGCACATCTCAGAATGTATCCTTGTGGTTGTGTAATATATAACTACATATGTATGTGGTTGTCTATATACACACAGACATACACATCCTTATGTATAACTAGATATACCCACACTTTCATATACATGTATACATATACACAAAATATCTATTTTGCTTAATGCAATATGAAAGTGGGCATTTAAGTTCAAAAAGTAAACTTATTGAGAGAAAAATATTGAGTACCAGCAATAGGTATATATTCCTTTGTTTCCATTTAACATATATATCCTTATGATGGGCCAGATAGTGTTCCATGTGTTGTTGTTGTTGTTAGGTGCTTTTGATTCGGTATCTGACACATAGCGACCCTCATAGGGTTTTCAATGGCTGACTGTTTTTGGGATTGCCTTGGGAGTGGATTGCCAGGTCCTTCTCCCATTTTTGTGCTGCTGGGAATTGAACTCAGGACCTCAGAGACTGCAGTGCAGCGCTCTACCAACTGAGCTAAATTCCAGCCCCAGTGTTCCATATACTGTGGATAAAATGGTATCTTTAGCAAAAATTATGAAGTTGACATATAAATGCCTGAGGTTTATGAAAGACTGTATGAAAAGTATACATAGACATAATTTTAATTTCAACTGCAAAATTAAACCTGATTCATATAAACATTTTATTAACTCTACAAGAGAGGAAATCACTCTGTTTTAACTCTTGCTAACTAGTACAGTACCTATAATCATACTGCCTTGGTGTCTGATCCTGTCAGATCTTGGAAGCTAAGCAGGGTCAGACCTGGTTAGTACTTCGATGGGAGGCCACTTGGGAATACCAGGTGCTGTAGACTTGGGAGAAGGACCTGGAAGCCCACTCCCCCCACCAAACAATAACAACAACAACAACAACAACAAAAGCAGCCATTGAAAACTATATGAATATCAGAGAAGCACTGACATAGTGCCAGACACAGCACATGGTTGGGTGGTGTTTCATCTGCTGTACATAGGTTTACTATGGGTTAGATTCAACTCAATGGCATTTAACAGCAACTAGTACAGTAACTGATAGCATTTGATTTATTTTAATGTACTATTTTTATTTCATTCATATTTACTCCAATGTTTTATTTTAATATATACATACACTTCAGTTTATTCCTTCTCTTATTGATGAACATTGGGTTCATTTCTTTTTTTCTTTTTTTCCCCCAGTACTTGGGTATTGAACTCAGGGCCTTGTACTTACTTTGCAATGCTCTACCACTAGGGTTGCTCCCTGGGGCCATTTTTTATTTTTATTTTTATTTAGAGACAGGGTCTTACTAAGTTATGCAGGCTGCCTCTGACCTCAACTTCGCTGTCCTCCTCCCTCCACCTCCCAAGTGGCTGTGATGAGAGGCTGGTTCCATTTTTAAAATTCACTTGTGAAAGATACTGCCACAATTGACCTCCACTAATCCTCATCTCTAGTTAGCACTTCAGTTCTTCCTGTTGGAACTGCTCAGAGTCACAATCTGACTACTTGTTTCTTCAACATATGATGAGCATGGTGGCTGAGCTTCCCGCTCCCTCAGAAGATATTTTTATGAGGAAAGCTTTGCCAGTTCCCTGAAATAGAAGGGCACATTCTTCTGGCATGACAGAGTAGAGTGAGAGAAATAGAACTTCCTACAAAAAAGACCCCGGCAAAGGGCACTGTATGATGGGAGCATAACGCTGTTTGTAAGTGTAGTTCAGAAGAAAAGAGTGAGCAGGCAGAAACATGGAAAGAAGCAGGCTTTATAGGGAAAACCTGTTTCTCTTCTCTGAATCTCAGTTTCTTCATCTATAAAATGGGATGAAGTTAATTGCCCCCTAGGATTGAAGGGGGTATTAAAGGAATAAATATAGTATTGGTGAATATAAAAACATTCAACAATATACTCTATTCCCTTGCCTTTGGGTCTGTTTCTGAAAAAAGTAATTTGTATTGAAACAATCTAGATTATGGTTAGAATCAGATGGAGATGTTCTGTTATATGTATGGTCATATCTTAGGGAAAAAAGCTTTGTACACAATTATAACCAGTATCAAGAAACTATAAGCAGAATGCAAATCACTTTCCTAGAGATAGTTGTCTTTGCTTGCCAAAGAGGATTGCTGGAGGGAGTCCAAAATGCTATCCAAAATGCTATCTGTTTTGTCAGGGCCAGTAAGTTTACAACATCAAAAGTTGAAGAACTCATTAATAAGCCTTCTTTATACAGCATTTATGCCAAAAGGGCTCCAGTCTTAGAGATCTATGGCCACATTTTCCCATAGAAAGAGGTTGTCAGAGTTAAATGGGCCACTTGCAGTTAATTCTGTGCCCCTCTGTTGCTTCTCTTGCTTTGACAGTGGACATTTATTTAATGCCTAAATAAAAGATCACTTTTCCTTCCAGTCTGACTGGCAAAGAAAACACGAGTTAATGCTGTGTTATACCAAGAGGGGTGTATGCATCATTGAAACTGACATATTGAACTTTTAAACTCTGCTTTTCAACTTTCTGATACTGACTGGTGAATGCATTTTTGCATTCTGGAAATTTGGGATCATTTGTTCACTCAGAAGTCAATATATTATTTCTGAAAACTAAAAAGTACTAGAATTTTGTTTTTCAGTATGGTTTGAAACCTCTCAAATTCTCCCTCCTATCCAAAATGGTGATACCTATTCTTTTTGGTTTTTTTCCCCCACTCTTTAGAATCTTTTAAGAGTAAGGTAATAGTTTTATAAGACCTTGAATGCTTAAAAGTATTCTAACTACAGGGTCATGAGATAGTTAATGTAATACTGGCCTGCAGCTGATGGACCAGCCATGAAAACGTACTTATTGAGCACTTACTGTGAGGTATGCTAGATGGTGGAACCATAATGTAAAGCAAATATCCTTTTATGGATCTTCAAAATTAGAAAAGCAACAGATATTAATCATCCAAATATAAAATTGCAGCCTCTAACAAGAAAAATAAAGGAAAACCACATATAAACCCACACATACACATATGTGCATGCAAACAGAATTTTATGATATAGAGGAAATGACACGTTACTTGGGATTAGGTAAACCTGGATTCCAACCATGCTTCTATTTCTTATTGGCTTTATGATCTTGAATATATTGATCAACTGGTGAATATTTATTATAATGAGAATTCTGAAAATTAAGATTAAAATCACATTGCACCTGAAGTACTTGGTACTATGCATGGCATAAAATAAACACTCAGTGAAAACTATTAGTAATAATACTGTGAGCTGGGCACAGTGGCCCACACCTGTAATCCCAATGATTTAGGAGGCTGCAGCAGGAGGATTATGAATTTGAAGCCAGAGGCAGCATGAGCAAATTAGTGAGACCCTAACTCAAAAAATAAAAAATTGGCTAGATGTGCAGCTCAGTGGTAGAGCACTTGCCTAGCAGGAGCAAGGCCCTGGGCTCAATCCCTAGCACCACACACACATGCACACACACACACACACAAAATAATAAAACTACTGTGAAGTTACTGAAAATTGCACAGCAATCTGACATTTACAAAGTTGTGATTCACTTCATGTAAAATAAAGGTTGAAGTTTTTGTCTTTTTTTGTTTGTTTGTTTGTTTTTGATTTTTGTGGTACTAGGAGGGCGAGTGAACCAAAGGCCTCACACATATATTGTAAATGCTCCACCACTGAGCTTTCCCTCTTTCATTTGTCATCTTGAGACAGGGTCTTGCTAAGTTTGAGATCCTCGAGAATCTCTGGCTTCAAACTTGCAATCCTCCTGCCTCTCAAGCTGCTGGGTTTATAGGCATGTGCCACTGCATCCACCTCGTGTATGAGTTTGTAAATTAGAAACTATTTTCTTGCTAGTTTGTACTATATTTTTTGAGACTATCTTTTCTACTAATATTTGTGTGTGTGTGTGTGTGTCTTCTGCTTTTCTGTTTAATGCCTAATTACTTGCTGTATATTAACATTTCAGTGAAGTCAGGAAGTTTTTATACAGAACAGAAAATTTTATTGTAATGTATACTATCACTTCTATACTAGATTTTCCTGAAGCAAGACACACCACTGCTTCTCCAAAAGCCATTTCCCCTTTAGGTTATGCTTAAAGCTGTGCTAACATAAATATATTTAAATTATTTCTTGGGAAGTTTTTCTTAATATGCATCATACATGTAAAAGTGATATAGTTTTGCTTTATTCTCTTAAAATGTGTTTTTTTTCTCTCAAGGATTTTACATGCTATTATTAAAATCTGGAGTAGGGAGATAGACGTGTACAATGGAAGGAACAAGGAATATTTTTATGTGAAAAGATCAATAATCAAACTGATTTCTCCTCATGTTAATGATCTAAAAAAATCAGTTGTTAGGGATCTGAAAAAAAATAATGTTTAAAATAACATATAAAGAAACTGGTAAATAATTTTATCTAAAATATTACTTTTGTTTCTAATTGAGTATAATAAGTGATTAAACAGTCTATTGAGGAATGTACATGTTTTAGTTAATACATTTTATGATTATTATTTCTACTAGCACAATAATAGTTCATTATGTTTATCTTTGGACAATCTCTTGATATATGTAATCTACATTCAATTTTGTCTTAAGGGAGTATAGTATATTCACATAATTGAGATCATTTAGTTTTTCTAGGAATCAAATGATATTTCTATGCTATTGGTCATCAATCTGATCATCACAAATTTCACTCTAACAGGAATTTGGTCTAAAGATATTGTACTTTAATCAGGAGAATGTAGTCTATCTTCAGGAGGGCAAATAAACTGAATTGTTAGAGAGGGATTGGTGGTTTAAAGGTTGGAAAATCCTTAGAGTTTTATTAACTGTGTAGTATCTGTAATGGGCTGGGATTTAGCTCAGTTGGTAGAGCACTGCTCTGCAGTCTCTGACATCTTGAGTTTGATTCCCAGCACCACAAAATTGGGAGGACATGGCAATCCACTCCCAAGGCAATCCCAAAACAATCAGCCATTGAAAATCCTATGAGGGCCGCTATGAGTCAAACATGACTCAATGGCACCTAAAAACAACAACAGCTGTAATAATTCTATTATCAAAAAGGCATTTAATCTCTTTTGGTCTTTGGTTTTCTACAAAAGAGGAGGATTTCAGCAAAAGTGTGCATAATTCCATCTCAGGACTTTCAGGAATAAAATAATTGACACCAAAGATTTTATAAAGTATTATTCAATATAGGAGTTTGAAAATTTATTTGTAGTCAGGTCTCTCAATCCCTGGGCTCCAGGATATTTATATGAATCATTGTCATACCATGTATAACATTACTATAGCTGAATTGGTTTTATATGTGAATTGATCTGCCTTAAAAGGCAGATCTGACTCTGCCTCTGAACTCATTGAAAGAAATTCTTTATTCATTTTTGCATATTCAACCCTCACTCGGTGAAGGTTGGGTGAATGTATAATGCTAAAGTAGAGGATGGCAGGTTTCTGGTGCACTATTCTTATTTCTGCTGTTGCACTGATATATCATAGCTCAATTACTCACTCATTCTTCCACATTCTCCACACCCCAACAGGAATTATGTAACTAGGCTAATACATGATTTTAATAAAAGGAAACAAGTTGTTACTAGAGAGTTTGTTGTGGTTTGAATATGAAGTATCTCCCAAAAAATGCTTATGTTGAAGAGTTGGTCCCTAACTGATGGCACTATAGAAATGATTGGATCATAAGTGTATTAACTTTATTAATGAGATATTAGGCTATAGGGCCTAGGTGTAGAAAGTAGATGATTGCAAACCATGTCTTTGAATGGTGTGTCTTGTCCTGGCTTTTTTTTTCTCTCTCTCTCTCTCCCTCTCTTTCCCTCTCTCTCCCTCTCTCCCTCTCCTTCCTGGCTGCCATGAGGTGAACAGCTCCATGCCTGTCTGCCATGATGTTCTGTCTCATTAGAAACAATGCAGCCAGCCAAAGACAGACCATAAACTCTGAAACCATGAACTAAAATTAATCTTTCCTCCTATAAGTTGGTTTTCTCAGGTAGTTGGTCAGAGTGATTTAAAGTTGACTGATTCCGTTATAACATTTGTTTAGGAAATTAAAGGCAAAAAGATAAGAAGACAGAAAATAGTCTAAGAATTATCAGTACCTCTCTGCTTGTCTAGGATTTCATGATAGCTGGGCATTTATTTCCTAGTGAAATTAGAGTATCTACATTTAGCAGTACATCTTGAGTTTATGATTACTGACTCCATAAATTCAGAGATCATTGTAAAAAGTCATAAAGACAGTCTAGTACAGATGAAGAAATGGAAGCCCAGTAAGCTCATGTTTCACATTAACCTTGTAGTAGAACTTAACCTGATTATAGATCTGGGGTACTCTCGTCTCTAATTTGACCTAGTTTTTTCTAGATAATTGTTTCTGTTTGGTAAGCTCAGATCATTAGCTAGGAAGACAAGGGGATACTTCTCTGATACATCAGAGCCTTGAAAATTGGCACCTTCTTAGATGAACACCCATCTTCCTTACCTTCTCTATGGACAATAAATAGGAAGAGGGTCAACAGATGATAGCCATTGCTGGAGAAGCTTCTCTCTCTGGCTGCTACTTTCTTGAGAGGTCAAGTAAGAATCATACAGCATGTATGTAACTCTGAAGTGGAGACGTCTACATCCTGATGGGATGTTGGTGACCTCGTACATTTCAGTGAAGGGAACATGGGATTTTCCTCAGACTAATCAAAGGATCGCCTGCAGCTGTAGCCCTGTGGCATCCGATCCCGTCAGATCTCAGGAGCTAAGCAGGGTCGTGCCTGGTTAGTACTTGGATGGGAGACCGCCTGGGAACACCAGGTGCTGTAGGCTTGGGAGAAGGACCTGGCAACCCACTCCCAAAAAAACAATCTGCCATTGAAAACCCTATGAAGAGCAGAGAAACACTGACAATAGTGTTTCCCCTGTTGTATGTAGGGTTGCTATGAGTCAGATACCGACTCGACAGCACCTAACAACAACAACAACAACAATCAAAGGATCACAGTTCATGAAGCTTGTGAGAACTCTCCTAACTGTCCAATTCTGTTTTATTTTTCAGGAAGTGTGTTTCTCTCTGTACCTCAGGCTGTGTTCTGTGGCTTCTGACTCTCTCGCCTATCCACTGAGAGGCAAGGTGGAAAGTGAGTGTTTTATGACAGACGTCAGAAGAAAAAATGGGCTTGCATTTAGTTCAGAGACTTCTCAGCTCCATTTGTATGCAATCCATGGACAGAATTAGAGACAGAGCTCTCAGAGGAAAACCTCACACAGTGTACCCCTGTCACTCTTATCTATTGAGCTTAAGTGCTTTGTGAAAGTCAGATGGCTTCAGCTTGTGATAAGGTTCCTCTCACCTGGTTCTGTGAAAGACTGGAGTATAAAGTGACAGGTAAAATTGTCTTGCCAGCCTTCGGTGACAGAGGTCTCACAGACTTCTTAGACATGATTATTGACAAATATGAAGTGCTATAGTAGTAGGTTGATGTATGAATAGCAGAGAAGCACTGACATAGTGCCAGGTATGGCACAGTGTTGGGGAGTGTTTTTTTCTGTTGTACATAGGATCGCTGTGAGTTGGACCCGACTCGATGGCCCGTAACAACATAATAGGTTATATTTTCCATGTGTTCAGATTCTTTGCTCTGTGGCTTACAATTCCTTCCAAAAAAGAGGTATGGCATAGTTTTTATGTCCCCAAACTTAGAATTTCCATGTGGTTAGCCTTAGTCAGTGGATGGTCAACAGGCATGACATGACCAAAAGCTTGGGAAATATGCATTTTTGTCTTGTTCTGTGTCATCACCATAAGCAGCAGCACATGTTAGACCATGGAACCTGAGAATAAGAGAGAAATGAAATAGTCGTCCCAGCGTCAGTCAGCTAAATGGCAACCTATGCATAGACTGGTAATACAAATACAGTACTGATTGTATACCACTGGCATACTGGGGTTATTGGTTATACATTATTGTGGTTATAGTTACCTGGTAGAAAAGTATTTCTTTAATTAGAATAGCCATTAAACTTTTGTCCAAACTAAAATTTTTGAAAGTAAAAAGGCTACTATTAATACTTATATGGAACAACACCTCTAAACTGTGACTGTCCAAGGTAAGCCAGGATGTGGGATTACCCTTCACCTAAAGATCTCTGAAGACTTTGTTAATCCTGGTAGAATTCTTGATGTGTCAGAATTACATAGGTTAAAAATAAATGGGCATACTCCATTTTCATTTACTTAATTTGGTAAGACAAACTCAATGCTTGCTAGGAACAAAATTGACCTTAGGTGGCTTACACTTGATTAAGGAAGGCAAATGAATAAAACCATTGTAATTGTCTAAACTATTGATATTTGTAGCTTTTGTAATTCCTTTTATGATTTGTTATGGCAACCATGCCCATGCATGTAGAAATTTGAAATTCTGTTAGGATGTATTATCAGTCTACTTTCTCTTGCCACAGACAATTTCTTTTCTTTTCTTTTTCTTTTTCTTTCTTTCTTTTCTTTTCTTTTTTTTTTTTTTTTTTTTTTTTTTTTTTTTTTTTTTTTTTTTTTTTTTTTTTTTTTTTTTTTTTTTTTTTTTTTTTTTTTTTTTTTTTTTTTTTTCCTGCAGTACTGGGGGTTGGGGCTGGGATTTAGCTCAGTTGGTAGAGCACTGCGCTGCAGTCTCTGAGGTCCTGAGTTCAATTCCCAGCACTGCAAAAATGGGAGAAGGGCCTGGCAATCTACTCCCAAGACAATCCTGAAACACTCAGCCACTGAAAACCCTTTGAGGGTCACTATGAGTCAGATACCAACTTGACGGCACCTAACAACAACTAACAACTGGGGGTTGAACTCAGGGCCTCGCACTTGCATGCTTTGCAAGTGTTGTACCACTGAGCTGCACCCCCAGCCCATTTTTTTACTTTTTTTTTTGAGACAGAGTTTCACTAAATTATGCAGACTGCCTCTGGTCTCAAACTTGTGATCCTCCCGCCTCTGCCTCCTGAGTCACTGGGATTACAGGCATGTGTCATCTCGCCCAGCTTGCCACAGACAATTTCACAATAACAATACCACAGACTGTGTGGGTTATAAAGAAAAGTGGTTTACTTTGGTTCAAGTGCTGGGGGTTCAATCACGGGGCTATATCTGATGATGGCCTTCTTAGCAGTAGAGTCCAGAGTTGGTACAACGCATCACATGGCAAGAGATGGTGTATTGTGAGTGTCTCTTCTGGTCTATCGCCCTCTTCTTACAAAGCCATCATAATTCAGTTGTGGGGCTCTACCCAGATGATCATACTAATCACAGTCACCTCCCAAAGACCTCACTTCTGTTCTTTTTTTTTTTTTTTTTGGCGGTACTGGGGGTTGAACCCAGGGCCTTGGGCTTACATGCTCTGCAAGTGCTGGACCACTGAGCTGCACCCCAGCCCTTTTTTTTCACTTTTTGAGGCAGGGTCTCGCTAAATTACACAGACTGCCTCTGGTCTCAAACTTGCGATTCTTCTGCCTCCGCCTCCCAATATTAGTAATTCTTTAGGGTACAACTTAATGGGTCTCTTCAATTGGCTTATTATTTGTACATGGTTTTATTTTTCTTTTAATAGCTATCCATTTAATTTTAATATGTCCTTGACTTCTCAATGTTTACCATTTTCTGAGAGTATGTTGTTGTGGTTGTTAGGTGCCGTCAAGTCAGTATCTGACTCATAGTGACCCTACGTACAACAGGTGAAACACTATTGTCAGTGCTTCTCTGCTCTTCATAGGGTTGTCAATGGTGGATTGATTTTTGGGAGTGGGTTGCTGGGTCCACTCTTTAGCCTTTAGCACTCTTTAGCAGCTATACCACTGTGGCACTTTGGGAGTGGGTTGCTGGGTCCACTCTTTAGTCTTTAGCACTTTAGTCTTTAGCACTCTTTAGCAGCTATACCACTGTGGTACTTGATCTCATAAGATCTCAGAAGCTAAGCAGGGTCAGACCTGGTTAGTACTTGGATGGGAGACCTCCTGGGAACACCAGGTGCTATAGGTTTTGGAGAAGGACACAGCAACTCACTTCCAGTAAGCCACTCGAAGAAACAATTGGCCATTGAAAACCTATGGATGCCATTGAAGCATGACAATAGTGTATTGTATGTTGTATGAAGGGTCGCTATGTGTCAGACACCAACTCCATGGCACGTTAACAGCAACAGCAACAGAATTCTTTAACTCTGTAAACCTCTGACTTACACTGTTGTATAAGGGTATGCATTAGTTATGTGTGTGTGTTTGGTTGGTTTTGGGGGATCAAACCCAAGGTGGCCCACAGCTGAGCTGTATACCAACCAACCCCTTTTTTATTTTTTGAGACAAGTTTTCACTAAGTTGTTCAAGCTGCCTCTGGCATTGAACCTGCAATCCTCCTGTCTCTGCCTCCTGAATTGCTGAGCTAAATATCTGTGTTTTAATCCCACAATACGTTATTGTTAATGTTTCCTTCTGTCAGTGTTTATTTAGAAATTTCATGCATTTATCCTTTGGGTTGATCTTCATTTCTTATATGTCTGAGTTTCTCTCTAAGACAAGTTTTCCTTCTAAGGAAATACTTGTATTTTTTTTTTTGATAAATTTTCTGTTTTCATTTTTCTAGAAGAATATTTTTTTTTACATTTATATTTTGGGAAAAGTATTTGGTAGTTATGGAAGATTAGGTTGCCAGTACAACTTCTTTGCTTGTTTCCATTGAAATCAGCTGTTAATTTCACTTTTGCTTCTTTGAAGATAATTTGTCTTTTATTCCTCCAACTTTTTAAAATAATTTCTTTTTTTTTTTTATTTTGACAGCACTCCATGATGTGTTTTACTGGTGTTTTCCTAGCACTAATCACTTTGGGAGTTCATAGTCTTCTTAAATTTGTTGTTTAATATGTTTTCTCAGTTTGGGAGCATTCTTGACCATTATATTTAAAAATATTATTTCTGTTCCATATTCTTTTATCTTTTTCCTTGAGTTGTAATTATATATTTATTTTTTTCACTGCATCCTTCTTATATCCCTTTTACTCCTACATTTTGGTCTGTCTGTTATAGTCTTTTTTCCCAGTGCTAGGGATTGAACCCAGGGCCTCCATGCATGATAACAAAGTGCTCCACTAACGAAGCTCAAGCCACAGCCTCTCTGATACACTTGTAGTTTGGAAGTGTCTCCCCACAGAACTCATGTGTTGAAATTTTTTTCCTCAGCTGGCTGTGCTAATAATGATTGGATCATTAGGACATTAATTTCACTAATGGATTAATCCATTGATAAGTTAATGACTGAATGGACCTGTAGGAGGTGGGGCTTACCCAGTTGGAGGAAGTGAGTCAGTGAGGGCATGTCTTTGAAGGGTGTGTCTTGTCCTCACCCTTCCTTCCTCTCTCTCTATGCTTCCTGGCCATCATGAGGTGAGCAGCTTTCCTCTGCCATGCCTTTCCACCATGATTGTCTGCCTTACCATGCAAGGGGCCAGAAGCAACAGCCAAAGAATCCATGGACTGAAACCTCTGAAACCATTAGACAAAATAAGTAGCTTCTTCTTTAGGTTGTCTTCTCATGATTATTCTTACTGGAATGAAAAAGTGACTAATACAACTTCTTTTACCCTTATCAGTTTCTTCTTGGCAGTGCTGAGGAATCAAACCCATGGCTTCATACATACTAGGCAAGAACTCCACCACTGAGCTACACCCCCAGTCATGTTTTTATCCTTTAAGAATCTTTGGCTCCCCCATAACAAACATTTTCTCTGATCCTTCTTTCAGTTCTATAAAACTCCCTCCCAGATGTCTAATCTGCTTTTATTTTCTCTCCTTAACTCTTAATGTTCCATTTTTAGGATTTTCAATAGATGCTTTCCTTTCTATTTTGTGGAAAAATATCATTCTTCTAATTTTTGAATATGTTGTGTTGTTGTTAGGTGCCATATGTATAGTCAATTTAAAATCTGTGATGACTCATCTATAAAGTTCTCTTAAAATGGATAAATCTCTTAAATGGTGAATCAAATTTATTTAAGTCATCTGTTTTTCTAGGCTTTAAAAATGTTATTCTCTCTTGTCCATATTGGTAATTTTTGAAATTAGGTTTAGGGTGTAATATGTGAAGTGATTTGGAGGCAGTATGAAGCCTACAGTTTTGTTTTCTATTTTGTCATCCTTTGCAGAAGATTTAATTTTGTTTCTTACAGGGTGTACATGATCTTAATCCAACTAGCATTGGAAATTTTCAGTCTGGCTTTTGGCTCTGAAACAGAGATAACTTGTGCTCCACTCCTCTCTTTCTTCATATGGCCTGAACTCAAGCTCATATTTATCTTTTTCTGTGACTGATGAGCTTCTCAGTGTCTCAGCAGACTCTTTTAGAACTGGCAGATAACCTGGGCAGAAGCAAAGTCAATTATCTGGTTTTCTTCTTTGTCCAGGGGATGAACCTATACTTCTTCAGTTTTATTTTTTTAAGGCTCTTTGATAATTTCAAATGGATATTTAATTATGTTTTTTTTCTAGCTATCATTTTATCAGACAGGTTGATCTTATTTCATCTACCATTACTAGAAGTTGAACTCTATGTGTAATCAGATTTTGATTGAGAGAAAAGACATTAGCCTGGGCATGATGTGGCAGGAGTCAAGTTTGGAGATAACAGCAGGATTTGGCTGACTAATTTGTCTAAAATAGAAGACTTGGTTTGGGAAGGCAGGGAGAAAACAGTGTCCATCAGAGCCAGATGGTGATGGGCCTTATGGTGAAAGTCTTAGGATATTGAAGTGGGAAATGAAATTATTTAAGTGGCATTTTTAAAAGATGAATCTAACAGAATACTACCCTGTATACACACAATTTTATATGTGTATATATATGTGTGTATAGATATACATACATATATGTATGTATACATGTATATATACATATATAGTCAATGTATACATGTATGTATATATGTATATACATATATACATATATGTATATATACATACATATGTATATATGGATGTGTATATATGTATGTACACACACACATACACACACACACACACACACACACACACACACATTTTTTTCTTTCTTTCGATGCTGAGGGTTGAACCCAGGGCCTCACAATTGCATGCTTTGAAAGTGCTGGACCACTAAGCTGCACCCTCAGCCCATTTTTTTTTTTTTTTTTACAAAACCAGGTCTCGCTAAATTATGCAGACTGCCTCTGGTCTCGAACTTGTGATCCCCCGGCCTCTGCCTCCCGAGTCACTGGGATTATAGGTGTGCGCCACCACCCTGGGCTCACAATTTTATATTTGATGCCAAGAAAAGACTGTAGTCTCAGAGGAAGAAGAACTTTATATTTTAGGTATCACATCCGTTCTTGATGCCTGTTCTCTCCCAAAATTTATTTTCTTACACATCCCTTATTTTAACCTTAGGAGTCAGAATTAATTGTGGATAATGGACTATTCACAATATTTAGACTATATTGAATTGCTTACTTAAATAGAAACCCTTTCAGGACCCCTAGAACATCTTCAAAATTCATACATGCATAAGCTACAGACCTGATTCTTGAAATCCTATAGATATTTGCAAAGAATTTACTTAAGTATTTTAAAATCCACTGAGTTGATGCTTAGTGCCTCCCCCTCATACCAGATTGTAAAGTCTTTATTTACATGGCACATATTCTCTTTTTCATTTGGGAAACACCAGTGCTTTGGAACTAAGAACTTCAGAGCCATAAGGAATTGTAGAAATCATCTTAGTTCAACCTTCTTAATTTACTGGTCTGAAACTAAAGCCCAAATTACTCATGAAACTTCTCCAGAGGCACACAGCTGGCCAGTAGCATAGCTGGCAATATAACCAGTATAATTTGGATATTAACCTTCTGGAGCATTCTTTATTCAAAAGAAATTTTAGTAACGTAAGGTTAAATGCAACTATGAATATATACATTAGGAAATTAGTAGTTTATTAGTTTTCTGAAGGAAAACAGTAATTTTTTATATTTTTCCACCAAATACTTAGTATAGAGACAGAGATGGGCTTCAGAATGTCCCCTGAAAAAACATGTACAATACCACATCATGTGTATTTGTCTCTGGGAAAGATATATTTTTCTTCCAGTACTCAAAGAGTCTGTGAATCAGATAAGATTGAGAACCACAATTTATAACTTCTTAGTGGCTGGTTGGAATTAAAATCTAGCATTCATTGACTCAACTATGTTAGTGTAATGCCTATTCATTACCAGATACTTTTTAGAGACTATGGATCCTGAGAAAAATGAAGCAGCTTTTGCTATGAAGAGTGCCATCTTCTGTTTGGGGAGATTAGATTTATCCTGTGACAAATAATTGATAAAAACAACTGGGTACATTATCTGATTCCTAGTTATATTCTTTGGCATGCAGCTGTACCTCTGTGGCCTCTGAGCCCCTAGATTTGGAAGCAGAGTCGGGCCTGGTTAGTACTTGGATGGGAGACCACTGGGGGACACCAGGTGCTGTAGGCTTGGGAGACGGACCTTCCAACCCACTCCCAAAAAACAACCAGCCATTAAAAACCCTATGAATAGCAGAGAAGCATGACAATAGTGTTTCACCTGTTGTAAGTAGAGTCTCAGTGAGTTGGGCACCGACTCCACAGCACCTAACAACAACAACAACAACAACAACAACAACAACAACAACAGTTCTTTATCAGATCAGTAGCACTGTGAGTGCCTACATATGAGAAAGATGAAACTCAACAGGACCTAACAACAGAAACTGTAGCATTGCAGAACTAATCTAATGCTAAGGTTTCTATACAGATTTTAAATCATGGGGATATTTGTTGATGCTGTTAGGTGTGGTGGAGTCAGTGTCCAACTCATAGCGACCCTACGTACAATAGACACAACACTATTATTAGTGCTTCTCTGCTATTCATAGGGTTTTCAATGGCTGATTATGTTTTGGGAGTGGGTTTCTGGGTCCTTTTCCCAAGCCTACAGCACCTGGTGTCCCCTAGTGCTCTCCCATCCAAGTACTAACCAGGTCTGACCCTGCTTAGCTTCCGAGATCTGAGGGGATCACATGCTACAGTGGTATGGCTACAGGCCGTGGATATATAGCTGATGTTATTCAGATACATTTTACCTGAACACTGTAGAAACTCAGGAATGGTCCCTACATATGGAGACAAGTTTCATCCATTTCTGGATGTGTATTGAACAGAATGTTAGACGCAGGAGAGACAGGAGAGTCCCAATAAATGATTACTAACTTTTGTCAGTATTTTCTTAAATCATTGATTCAAGGATTTACCTGTTTTACGTAGAAATTAACAAATCAGTTGATTTTTTCTTAATAATAATTGAATATTTTTTCTTTTTCTTTGGATGTACTACTTTACTCCATTAGCTCCTTTCAGATATTGAAGTGGGAAATGAAATTATTTAAGTGGCATATTTAAAAGATGAATCTTTTAAAAGATGAATTTGTAATAGATGAATCTTTGTGTGTATACAAAGGAGCTAATGACCTGAATATTTAACCACAACATCAGAGTGGTCATTAAGGAAAAAAAGACTGTTTAGAAAATTTTAAAATACTTCAAGTATAACATTTTATAAATCAAATCCATGATATCAAGAGCTCTCCTTTTGTTTAGGTAGCAAAGTTTCCAAAATTGCCAGTTTTATAAAAGTTACAAAAATAACACTGAAATCCAAAATACTTCTAAGACTCTTTGTCATTACTGAGAACAGGAAATACACTGAAGGGATATACCAACAGCAAATGTGGGTTTAATAATTGGAGTGCATGAAATATAAAAACACTTTCTCTGAATAAAACTAACATTTTCCCTTATCCTCAAGGATAAAATGTGTGTAACACAAAATGTCAAATCTCCAAGAATGGCATTGGACTGGTGATAGTGTAGTTTCTTTGAACAGAGTTATCTGACCTGGAGACCCATCAGGAAACGTGAACAGCAAATGGAGAAAAAAATCTTAGGACCTCCAAACCCCATGGCATTTTAGGAAACTAAAAACTAGTACCCTGGTTCCCTTGATGTCATTTAACATAGAAATAAAGAACAGATGTTGTGATCTACCTTTATATTGAGTTCAGCATGAATGTGGCTAATATAAAATACATCCCCTGAGTAGTAGTAGTAGGTGTTGTTAGTTGCTGTCGAGTTTCATTTGACTCATAGCAAACCACATAAGGTTTTCAATGTCTGACTGTTTCTGGATTGCTTTGGGAGTGGACTGCCACATCAGTCTCCCATTTTTGTGGTGCTGGGGATTGAACCCTGGTCCTCAGGGAGTACTGAGCAGCACTTTACCCACTGAGCTAAACTCCAGCCCACTGAGTAGTACTAACTGTGACTTCGAGGATGAATAAGACATAGTCTACTCACTTTTAAGACTGAAAGACTATAGTGATAAGTTTATTTCTTCAGCTATGTCTTTAGATTGAGCTACTATGTGGTTATATTTTTAAACATAAAATTTAATAAATTATAATTTGTATATAGTAAAACAAGCCTGCAGTGGTAGCCCTGTGGCATCCGATCCCATCAGATCTCGGAAGCTAAGCAGGGTCAGGCCTGGTTAGTATCTGGATGGGAGACCGCCTGGGAACACCAGAAGCTGTAGGTTTGGGAGAAGGACCTGGCAACCCCCTCCCAACAATCAATCTGCCATTGAAAACCCTATGCACAGCAGAGAAGCACTGACAATAGTGTTTCCCCTGTTGTACGGAGGGTCGCTATGAGTCGGATACCGACTCGACGGCACCTAACAACAACAACAACATATAGTAAAACACAATCATTTTAAGTATACAGTTCTATAAATTGATATATGTATGTGCTCATGAAACTACCACCCCAATCAAGATACAGAAGAAAGAATTTATCACAGAATACTTCTACCTGTTGGCAGGCAATTTGTGTCCTTCCTCCCTGTCCCAGGCAATCACTGGTCTGTTTTATCACCATGGATGAATTTTGCTTTTTATAGATGTACCCATAATATAGATTCTTTTGTGACTAGCTTCTATTAGCCCAAATTTTTGAGATTCATATACAATTTTGTGTATATCATTCCTTTTTCTTGCTGAATAGTGTTTCATTTATAAATATATGGCATAATATCAATTTTTCTGCTGATGGACCTTTTTAGGTTTGTTTGTTTATTTGTTTGTTTGTTTATTTATTTATTTATTTATTTATTTGCTTCTAGGAACATGTATAGAAAGATATTTTGTAAATCCCTGCTGCTGTACCACTGTGGCGCCTGATCCCGTCATACCTCAGAAGTTAAGTAGGATCAGGCCTAGTTAGCACTTTGGATGGGAGACTGCCTGGGAACACCAGGTGCTGTAGGCTTGGGAGAAGGACCTGGCAACCCATTCAAAAATCAATCCGCCATTGAAAACCCTATGAAGAGCATAGGAGCACTGACAATACTGTTTCACTGGTTATACGTAGGGTTGCTATGAGTGGGACACCAACTCCATGGTACCGGACAACCACAACTTTGTAAATAGCTGCATCCACTTTTCTTGTTGCTAAATATATGGCATTGGACTTCTGGGTTATTTGATACATTGCTTCTCTGCTAGTCATAGGGTTTTCAATGGCTGATTTTTTCTTGGGGGTTGGTTGTGGGGTTGCTGGGTCTTTCTCCCAAGCTACAGAACATGGTGTTCCTGGACGGTCTCCCATCCAAGTACTAAACAGATCGAATCCTGCTTAGCTTCCAAGATCTGACAGGTTCAGGCGCCACAGTGATATGACTGCAGGCATTTGATACCTACATGTTTTAAAATGTACTTTCGTCATATTCTCTCCCATATCATCTCTTCTATTTATCTCACCTCTCACTCTTCCTTCCCTCCTCCCAAATAGACTTCCTTCTACTTTTGTTCTTTTTTTTCAAATCTAGAGTCCACTTATGAAAGAAATCATGATATTTTTCTGAGTCTGGTTGATTCTGCTTAACATAATGATATCCAGTTCCATCCATTTTCTGGTAAATTATATAAATTAATTCTTTATGGCTGAATAATACTCCATTGTGCGTGTGTGTGTGCACGCACGTGTGTATATATATAGACATACGCACACACACACACACATATATCACATTTATCTATTCATCTCTTGTTGAACACCTAGGCTGATTCTGTAACTTGGCTATTATGAATATCACCATAATAAACATGAGTATGCAGCTGTGCCTATGGTATGATGACTTTGATTCCTTCTGGTATATAGCAGGATCATATAGTGGTTCTATTTTTAGATTTTTGAAGAACTATCATGTGAATTTCCATAGCAGCTGGACTTACATTCCCACCAACAATTTCTCCCCCACATTCACATTAACATTTGTTTGTTTTCTTGTTGATAGCCATTGTGATTGGGGTGATATGAGATCTAAATAAGATTTTGATTTGCATGTCCTTGCATTTGCATGGCTAAGGATGTTGAGCATTTTTTCATGTGTTTATTGGCCATCTGTATTTCTTTTGAGAACTGCATTTTTGATTCATTTGCCCATTTATTGACTGGACAGTTTATTCTTTTGGTGTTTATTTGGTCTGAGTATTAATCTCTTGTAAGATGAATGGCTGGCAAAGATTTTTCTCCCATTCTACAGTCTGTCTCTTCACTCTAATAATTGTTTCCTTTGCTGTTCAGAAGCTTTTTAAGTTGATGTAACCCCACTTGTTCTTTCTTGCTACTATTTCCTGAGCTTTTGGAATCCTTTTCAGAAAGTCCTTGCCTATGCCACTTCATAAAATGTTTACATAGTTTCAGGTCTCACACTAAAGACTTTGATCCATCTTGAATTGATTACTATACAGGGTGAGAGGGATCTAGTTTCATTCTTTTATGTGCAGATATCCAATTTTCTCAGCATCATTTGTTGAAAAGGTTGTCTTTTCTCCAATGCATGTTTTTGGCAGTTTTGTTGATAATCAGATGGCTGTAGCTTTGTGGGATTATTTCTGGCTCATCTATTCTATTCCTTTGGTTTACACATGCTGTTTTTGTTACAATGTCTTTGTAATATAATTTGAAATCAGGTATTGTGATACTTCTACCATTGCTTTTTTTGCTCAAGATTGCTTTCAGTATTTGGGGTCCTTTGTGGTTCCTCATGAATTTTAGGGTTGTATTTTCTATTTCATTGAAGAATGTCATTGGAATTTTGATGGAGTTTCATTGACTCTGTGGATTGCTTTCTGTAATATGGCCATTTTCATGATACTAATTCTGCCAGTCAATGAGTGTGGGAGGCCTTTATTTCTAGTATCTTCTTCTGTTTGTTTCTTTAGTGTTTTATATTTTTCATTGTATAGGTCTTTCACTTCCTTGGTTAGGTTTATTCCTAGGTATTTTTTTGCAACTACTATGATTAAGATCATTTTCCTGATTTCTTTCTCAGTGTGTTCATTATTGGTATTTAGAAAAGCTGCTGATTTTTATATGTTTTTGTATCCTGCTACTTTGCTGAAAGTGTTTACCAGATCTAAGAGTCTTCTAATGTAATATATAGGGTCTCTTAAGTATAGATAAAATCATATTGTCTGCAAATAGAGATAATTTGAATTGTTTTATTCCCATTTGTACCCCTTTATCCCTTTAATTTCCTTCTCATGCCTTATTGGTCTGGCTATGATTTCAAGCACTAAATTGAATAACAGTGGAGAGAGTGGACACCTTTGCCTCATTCCTGATTGTAGAGGAAATGCTTTCAGTTATTCCTCATCAAGTATGCTTTGGCTATTCATTTAGTTGTTGTTATTGTTAGGTGCTATCAAGTCAGGTCTGACTCATAGTGACCCTATATACAACAGAATGAAACACTCCCCAACATTGTGCCTTGGACATGATATCTTTTTTGCTTAAGCCCATGTTATAGTCACTGTGTCAATCCATCTAGCTGAGGTTTTCCTTTTTTTTTTTTTTTCCCTGATCTGCCATTCTCCCAAGTATGGCTTTCTCTAGGCATTGGTGCCTGTTGATAACATGTCCAAAATAGCTAAGATTCAGTCCAGCCATTCTTGCTTCCAATGAACATTTTGGTTGCATTTCCTCTAGCATGAATCTTTTGTTTTTCTTGGCAGTCCATGGTATATTCAATATTCATCTCCAGAACCATAATTCAAAAGCATCAATTCTTCTCCTGTCTCCCTTATTTGCTGAAGCATACGATGCAAGTGAAAATACCATGGCATGAGTCAGGTGCACCTTTATCTTCAATGTGACATCTTTACTTTTCAAAAATTTTAAGAGGTCTTTTGCAACAGCTTTTTCCAATGCAATGCATCTTTTTATTTCTTGACTACTGCTTCCATGGGTATTGATTGTAGAACTAAGTAAAGCAAAATCTTAGACAACCTCAATCTTTTCTCCATTTATCCTGAATTTGCTTACTAACACAGTTGTAAAGATGTTTGTTTTCTGGATGTTGAGGTGCAGTCCATTTTGAAGGCTATGTTGTTTGATCTTCATCAGTTAATGTTTTAAAACCTTTTCACTTTCAGAAAGCCAATCTGCATAAGGCACGTTGTTAATGAGTTTTCCTCCAATCCTGATGCCACATTCTTCTTCATAATGTCCAGCTTCTCAGAATATTTGCTCAGTATAGAGATGGAAGAGGTATAGTGAAAGGATACAGTCCTGACACATACTTCTTGACTTTAAACCAGGTAGTATTTCCTTGTTCTGTTTAAATGACTGCCTTCTGGATGATGTACAGATTCCTCATTAGTACAATTCTTTGTAATGTTATCCATAATTTGTTGTGATCCACATAGTCAAATGCCTTTACATAGTCAATAAAACATAGATAAACATCTTTCTTATATTCTCTGCTTTTGACTAACATCCATCTGATATCAGAAAGGATGTCCCCAATTTCACACCCTCTCTAGAATCTGGCTTGATTTTTGGGACATTCCCTATTTATATACTGCTGCAGTTCCTTTTGAGTGATCCTTAGCAAAATTTTACTTGCATGTGATATTAATTATTTCACTCAATAGTCTCTACATTCAATTGGTTCCCTTTGGCGGGGGGATATGCACAAATATGGATCTCTTCCAATCAGTTGGCCAGGTAGCTGATTTCCAAATCTCTTGATATAAACAAGTGAGCACCTCCAGTGCTGCATCTGTTTGTTGAAACATCTCAATTGGTATTCTATCAATTCCTGGAGCCTTGTGTTTTGCCAGTGCCCTAAAGGCAGCTTCCACTTCTTCCTTAAATATCATTGTTTCCTCATCATACGCAACCTCTTGAAATGGTTGGTCCTTCACCAATTCTTTTTTGTATAATGACTCTGTATTCCTTCCATCTTCTTTTGATATTTCTTGCATTGTTTAATGAATTCCTCACTGTTGTCACTTGAGGCTTAAATTTTTCATCAATTCTTTAAGCTTGAGGGAAATAAGTTCATTTTATACATAACCTTTATTATGATGAGTTATTTCTATTCCTAGTTTCTTCAGAGCTTTTATCATATTGAACTTTGTCAAAGGCTTTTTCTCCATATAATGAAATGACTAAGTGATTTTTGTCCTTGATTCTCTGTGCTATTCTATGTTTATTGCTTTGCATATGTT
>VMDO01021186.1:0-35920 GCA_007922755.1 Pedetes capensis
GAGCCTAATAACACATTTTGAGTTTGACTAAGAACTTAATATTTGCATATTACCTAGAATAATCAGTATTTTTACATTATTTATTCTGACAATTTTGTATTTTTTATTTTATGCCACTTAATATCACTTTATTCTATTTTTTACTGCAAAATTTCCTTTTCTAAACATATATTCCCTGCTCCCTTGGTGTCAATAAGTAGTTATACTCTCAGTATTTTAGAGCACAGATAAATAGCTACTCTTTGCATAATTTGCCTTGGGATTGGGTCTTTATTGGAGATACGAAAGTGATTTTTGTGTGTTTTGTCCAATTTTAACTTTTAAATGTGCATTTCTTCTTAATTATTTTCTGTTTGTGATTGGCTCTCTTGAGTTTCATGTTCTTCATTTCTGGATGCTACATTCTCATCAATCTCTTCTTTGAAATGCAATAATGATGACATCTTTGTAATCATCTTGGAATAGTGTCTTATTATGCTACTGAATTGTTTTAGGTGTGGATACCTCACCCTCTACATGTGTTATTAGGCTCCAGGTAGGCAGAAGTGTGTGTTAGTCAAATCTTCTGTGTTGGTGAATTTCCTAGAATGAACTACACTCCCATTTTTTAGAAGGACAGATGAGATATAAGATACTGGTTTTTGTCAGGTAACATACCCTTATTTACCCAACAAAGTGTTGTATAATGTTTGGTATATACCAGATAAGTGCTTTATATATATATATTAACTCCTCTAATTTTTATAATTAATCATCTATGGTATTAAAATTCTTATTTGTTACCTATACAACCTTGGACTAGTTGTTCTTCAGAGTGTCAGTTTCTCTTCTGTAGTATGGTAATAAAGATAGTCTTCTCAAATTGCCTTGTGAGGATTAGGTAAAATGGCATATGTAAAGTTCCTGGCACATAATAATCATTTTTTCTCTATATTATAGATTTTCCTATAAGCCATTAATTAGATATTCAAGTGATGATTAAGTGACTTTTTAATACTTCTGAATTCTTTTTTTTTTTTTTTTTTTTTTTTTTTTTTTTTTTTTTTTTTTTTTTTTTTTTTTTTTTTTTTTTTTTTTTTTTTGATGTAAGGTGTGAGAGAGCCTGCTGGTTGGCATTATGGGTTGCCAATAAGGGCTGATTAGAGAAAGGAAAAGAACAACCTTATTAGAAAACTCTAAAAATATCAGTGAGTCAGTTGTTGTTAGGTGCCATGGAGTCAGTATCCAACTCATAGTGACCCTCGGTACAACAGGTAAAACACTATTATGAGTGCTTCTCAGCTATTCATAGGGTTTTCAGTGGCAGATTGATATTTGGGAGTGGGTTGCTGGGTTCTTCTCCCAAGCCTACAACACCTAATGTTCCCAAGAGGTCTCCCATTCAAGTACTAACCAGGTCTGACCCTGATTAGCTTTCAAGATCTGACAGGATCAGATGCCACAGGGATATGGGTGCAGGCAGTGGGTCAGTAGGAAAGCCAAAAGTGATCTTTTCACTTACAAATGAAACAATTCGCATGTAGAATATGCTACCCACAGAGAATACAGCCCTAGATGAAATCAGCCTTTCTTTTATTTTGGTACCAGGCATTGAAACTTATTCCCATATATACTATGCTACTACCAAATACGCCTGCAGCCATAGCCCTGTGGCATCCGATTCCGTCAGATCCCGTAAACTAAGCAGGGTCGGACCTGGTTAGTACTTGGGAGACCGCCTGGGAACACCAGGTGCTGTAGGCTTGGGAGACGATCTGTCAATCCACTCCCAGAAAGTATCAATCAGCCATTGAAAACCCTATGAACAGCAGAGAAACACTGACAATAAATAGTGTTTCCCCTGTTGTATGTAGGGTCGCTATGAGTCGGACACCAATGCGACGGCACCTAACAACAACTACCAAATACATTCATGTTGAGTCATGCTAGAAGTGGGTAGACCAAGGGCAATACATATTTTCTAGACCAATAAAAAAAAACTATGTTAAGAAGTTACTGCAAAAATTCAGGAATGAGGGATAAGTAATCAAGCAAATGTATAGTTAATGGTCAAAAGAGAAGGAAACAGATCTTGGAGTTGTTATGAGGAAAAGTTTCATACTGATTAACAGAGTGAAAGAGAGGAAATAGTGCAAAATGACTTCAAAGTTCTAAGATTTCATGGTTAATTTCATAATATGAATGCTTGTTTCAGTTTATAAATGCATGTACAAAAACAATTTTGCGCCAGGTGTGGTGGTGCACGCCTGTAATCCCAGAAGCTCAGGAGGTGAAGGCAGGAGGATCGCAAGTTCGAGACCAGAGGCAGTCTGCCTAATTTAGCGAGACCCTGTTTCAAAAAGTAAGAAAATGGGCTGGGGGTGCAGTTCAGTGGTCCAGCACTTGTAAATCATGCAAGTGTAGTACCACACACACAAAAACTTGGTTCTGAAACAGTTTAATATATACTTTCTTGCCTATTAGGCTTCTATGTTTCTGGATAAACTTGCAGTTTAAGTGTTTGAGGATTTGAGGTTTTTTAGATGAAGTAGGGTCTATTTCTTGGTCTTAATCTATTGGTGCTTAGCATTTGCAAAAATGACATTCTCATTGAATCTTTGCTCAGGTATTGTTAGTACCATTTTTTTTTCTGCATAAAAGGCTACCAAAGCTATTAGATAGACTCCTATACCCAGACTGTTTTGGTGACTTAAGAAACTGCTTTCTGCTTCTGTGAAGCACAGTAAGGTATGTTGGGATACATACAGTTAGACTATACTCCTAAGGGTCCCTACAAGAAACAAAAGTCACACTCAAATTAATATTCTTTAGGGAAAGTTATTCACACAGAAACTAATAAAGCTATGGGTAAATGTAGGAATAGTACAGGAAATAGTGCAAATGCACAGAGCTAGCAGCAGACCCCTTATAGTGAGAGAAGTGGCTACAGAACTTAGCAGAAGAGACAGTTTAGAAGTGAGAGCTGATTGGAAGGCGTCTTGATCGCTCAAGGAATGTAATTACCCTAAGGCAACTCTTCAGGATGGATTTCAGGGGAATAAATAATTTGGCACCACTCTTCCCCACCATTTTCCCTCTTAGCATTCCCGTTGATCAAATCCTACAAGTAGCCACTAGGAAAGAAGTAGAGAGAGGAGGTAAGAAAATCTGGAGGAATAAATGTAAGATATTTTGGAAGAGATATCAGACATCTGTGCACATAGTACTTCTGGTGACTTCTTCCCTACTGCTTTAATACAATGCAGAGCACAGGTTTTTGTTTGTTTGCTTGCTTGTTTGTTTTGCCACACTTGCCATTTACCCTGGACCCTATTGGAGTAAAGAGCCTCTTTCCTTTCCTTGTGCTGTCGAGCCTTGTTTGCCTCATAGCAACCCTAAGTACAAGAGACGAAACGCTACTTGACATTGTGCCATGCCCGGCACTCTTGTCTGTGCTTCTCTGCTATTCATGGGGTTTTCTTTTCTTTCTTTCTTTCTTTCTTTTTTTTTCTTTTGTGGGGGGGTGGGGAACTCAGGGCTTTGTACTTGCATGCTTTGCAAGTGCTGTACCACTGAACTGCACCCTCAGCACCCCCCCTTTTTTTTAACTTTTTGAGAAAGGTCTTGATAATTATGCAGACTGCCTGTGGTCTTAAACTTGCGATCCTCCAACCTCCACCTCCCGAGTTGCTGGGATTACAGACGTGTGCCACCACACCTGTGCCCCACATTCATGGGGTGCTACCCCATTCATGCCACCACACACATGTGCCCCACATTCATGGGGTTTTCAATGGTTGATTATTTCAGGAGTGGGCTGCCTCGTCCTTCTCCCCAGCCTACAGCACTCAGTATTCCCAGGCTGTCTCCCATCCAAGGACTAACTAGGGTGGCCTTCTAAGATCTGATGAGGTCAATACAAAAGTGGTACAGCTGTAGATCTTTTCCTTGTGTTGTTGTTGTTATTGTTAGATGCCATCAAGTCAGATCTGACTCATAGCAACCCCATGTAGGACAGAATGAAACACCCTCCAACACTGTGCAATGCCCAGTACTATATTGGCACTTCTCTGCTATTCATAGGGTTACCTAGTCTTTCCTTGCCCTCCTTCAAAACTGTGGTTTCCCCTCCAGTGCTGGCATGTCAAGGTGCTTCATACCTTCTTAAGGATAAAAAGATATTTAAAGCACTTTTACTCCTTTCTCCTTTCTTTACTCTCTCTCTTTATAAGTGTTTATTTTAATCATTTCTTACTACTCACATCTGATGATTATTAAAAACTAAGCAAGCATCAAATTTCTCCAGATGCATACATTACAATGACAACAAAGAACATGACAGGTTGAACAAAACAAACTCAGAGTGGTGACAGAAGTGGGGATGCTAAATAGAGGCTTTGTGGGAAACAGGGCCTTTAAGTCAAAACATCTGGGGTTTAGCAGTCTTGGCTCTGACATTTATATTACTATCTGAATTCCAGATGATAGAGCTGGCCCCTGGGCTACCTACATTGGACCTGCACAGAGTTTGACAAATACCATATTCTTCATTCTTACTATCTTTTTTCCCCACAATGACCTCTTCTTTGATTTGTAGTCAAAATTATATGTTGTCCATATTTTTTCAGACACCTTTCAGTATTTCAATATCTAGTAGTAATAAGTAACAGAAAATTCAGCAATAACAGAAGTTATTGCTGAAAGAAGAAAATTCAAACTCTTCAGAAATGAAGGTCTGTATTGTTCTAAAGGTTAAATAATTTAGCCCAGCTAATTTCCTGATTGAGAATAAAAGAAACAGAATAGTAGAGGAGGAAAATGATAAGTATCAACTCTAGCTTTGCCTTATTCCATATTGGCTACAATGTTTGTGCACCCCTGTAGCCTCATGAAATGTTGACTAGAAGTGATAATAACAATATTCCTGTCTCTCTTCTCTGATCCCTGGGGAAGGCTTTTAACATTTCACCACTAAAAGTATTTACTGTAGGTCATTTTAAAGAAGATCCTTATTAGATTAAGGGAGTTTCCCTTTTGTTCATAATTTGTTAAGAGATTTTACAGTGAACGGATATTAAGTGTTGTTAAATGTTTTTTTGCTTTCAAATACTGAGATGATCATATACTTTTCATTTTTAAAAAATGTTTGTTTAGTGAATTATACTGAGTGATTTTTTGAGTGTTAATCCCATCTTGCATTCCTAGGCTAATTCTTACATGGTCACAGTATGTTCTTTTTATATATAGTTTTTTTCTGATTTGCTAATATTTTGCTTAGCACTTTAGTGTTTATGTTCTTATGAGAGATGGTTCAGAAAATTTTCTTTTTAATAAAGTTCTTGCCATGCTTTGGTATCAATGTTATGATAGTCTCATAAAAATGATGGAGAGTGTATATTTTCTGGTCTGTGGAAGAGATTATGTAAGATTGTTATTTTTTCTTCCACATAAAGGAGTTATATGTTCAAATTCGCAAGTGATACCACCTGGGTCTAAAATTTTCTTTGTGGGGACGTGCTCAAGCACAGATTCTATTCCCTTAATCTGTTTTCTATTCAGATTTTGTATTTTCTTGGTCTGATAATTTACACTTTAAAATAATTTTATCCTTTTATTCTAAATTTTTTATTGGCATACGGATATTCATAATATTTTCTGGTAGTCTTTTTCAATGCAAGTATCATTTGCCCCTATTATAGCACTGATAATTTATGTTACCTTTCTCTGTTTTTCTGGTCAATGTTGTCGGGGTTCCTCTACATTACCAATCTTTTGAAAGAAATAACTGAATGTTTACTTTGTCCTATCCATATATTGATTCTTGCTCTTGTTTTTATTACTATTTCTTAAATACTTTAGTTTGCTTTATGGTTATTTTGTAAGCACCTGAGAAAAAATTGATATTAAACCCTAAAGCAATACATTTTCTTTTAAGCAATACTTTAGAAACATTTCATTTTCAGTGTATTCTATCTTTGTCATAGTACAATTCCAATCTCATTGGAATTGGTGTTCATTGAATCATTGTTGGCATATATTTTATCTTTTTCAATATTTTAAACCACCTTGGATAGTACTATTTTGCTTTTTTATTCATACATATGGGCCATTTATGATTATATTTCAAACATTTGGTACTTTTCTGGGGTTTAAAAAATCTTATAAATTTCTACTTTAAATCCATTTTGCTCAGAGAATATGCTATATATTTCAATCTCTGAAATTTGGAAGATTTTTTGAATCAACATATTATTAATATTGATTAATGACACATGCTTACTTGAAAGAAAGTTAAATCTATTACTCTGTAAGTCATCAACATTTATAAATAAAAAAAGAAAGGAATTTAAATCAGCCATTGTTAGATGCAGTGTTCTAGATATGTTAATTGGGCAATATCTGTATTGTGTTGTTTAGATTTGTATCCCTATTGACTTTTGGCCTGACATACACTAAAAGGTATAGTAAATAAAGTTTAAAGAAAGAAACTTTTAAAGTATAAAGTTTTCCTTAAGATTTTGGATGTGTCTGTTGTTTCTCTTCTATCAATTTCTCATTTTACATATTGTGAAGCCATGTTATTGACTACAGACACAAATTTAAAACTATTGTATCTCCCTCATGTATTAACTGCCTATGTATGGCTATGTTATTATGAATTGTCTCTGTGTCTAGCAATGCTTCATTACTTAAATCTTCATTGTTTCATAAAGTAGGTATAGGGTATACTACCTGTCTTTTGGTTGGTATATGCATGGTATATATCTTTCTAATCTTTCACTTAAATATTTATGTCTTTATATTTAGAATTTTCTCTTGCATGCAGCATATATTTTTACCTTAATCTAGTATGAAAATATTGGCATTTGATGTTCATCATTTGATCTATTTTTATTTAACAAAATTACTAGTACAAATTAGTTTTTAATCTATCAGCTTATATTTCTTCTTTTATTTGATCTATTTGTTTTATGTTGTTTTGTCTAATTTGTTTCTTTTGGATTAATGAAATGCATTTCATTTTTCTACTATTAATTTATTAGTGACATCTATCCTTGCCTTATATTAGTCTAATACAAATGATCACACTTCAGCTTAATAATGTTAGAGCTCAAGAAGACATTAACCCCTTTTACTCTCATGGTGTTCATTGCATCGTTGTTGGCATATATTTTATTTTTTCCAATATTTTAAACCACCTTGGATAGTACTATTCTATTTTATTAATCAAATCTGTTTGTATTGACCCCATATATCTATCTGCCTTCCACTTTCTATCATTCATTCTTACAATTGCATGTTTATTTTGTAATGATATTACTTCTCTTTAAAGAACTTCATTTAATATTCCTTTTAGTATATGTCAGCTGGAGAATAATTCTACTAGTTTTGTTTGTCTGAAAATATTTTTTGTTTGTTTTCATTTTTCAAGGCTTTATTGTTTTACTGGAAATAGAATTCAGTAGTAGTTACTTTGTTTCTGTGTCTAAAGATTTGATTTCATTGTTTCTGTTCAGAAGTCATTTGTAAATCATTCAGTAATGTTTCCATTGTTTCTTCCGTTTACATTTCTCTGTCATTGATTTTTGCAGTCTTACCATGATATATCTTGTGATAATCTTTTTATTTATCTTGCCTAGGATTTAAAGAGCTATTTGATTGAATAGCTTGATGTCTTACAGCAGTTTTGAAAATTCTCATTCATTGTTTCTTCAAATATTGCTTTTGTCCAAATACTCATACCCCTCTCCCTCTTTCCTTCTGGTCACAATTGTAAGTATAAAGATTTTATCTCTTCCATACTGTGTATTTTATTAATTCTCCATACTGTTGTTGTTGTTGTCGTTGTTGTTGTTAGGTGCCGTTAAGTTGTGTCTCACTCATAGCTCCCCTCATAGGGTTTTCAATGGCTGTTTTGGAATTGCCTCAGGAGTGGATTGCCACGTCCTTCTCCCATCTCCATACTGTAGTTTCTATATATTCCACTGATTTGTCTTAGGGGTCATGAAAACTTTACCCTTTTTTGACTGTGTATAATTTGTAAATGCACACCGTGTGTTCTTAATTTCAGGTATTTTACTTCTCAAATGTAGATTTTCAATTTATTCATTTTATAGATTTCAAAATTTTATGGCAATTATTAATATTTTGTCATTTCCATTGTTTCCTCTTTTTATAAACAATAATTATATTAACTTTTAAAAAAAGTGACTGACAGCTAACTGTAATATCTTGACCAACTATGAGCCAGCTTTTATTGTTTAAATTTTTTCTTGATGTTTAGTTCTGTGGTCCTATTTTTCTGGTATAATTATGATTTGTTGTGTGACTACAACATTACATATGAAGAAAATACAGATGATGCTATGTGCAACAGAGGGGAATACTACCTTCCTTGCTGGGCAAGGAGTGGGACATTGTGACTACTGCTAGTTCATCTTTTCTTCTAGGACATGTTGCTCTTAGAACTTGCAACTGAGATCATAGCTGACGTTTGTTTTCTCAGCACCACGAGATGAATAAATTTTCCTGTCTGCTGTGAAGATTTTCAGCTTTGACGTTTGACTTATTCCATGCAGCTTCAAACTTCACTAAATACATTTTAGGGGATATAGGCTATGTGTTTGTGACATCAAAATTGTCCAGTTTTGTTGTTCCTATTTTGAGTAACTCACAGATGTATGTTGCTTTCCTTAGGCCTCACAACAACCTTCTCTCAGGGGACAACTTTAGATTCTCAACCTCTAGTTCTACTCAGAATCTCCAAGTGGCCCCAGAGAAAAAGTACATGCAGGTGTCAGCTTACTATTCCCCCAGGTCTTTCATACTTATTGCTCTGTTCACAGGGGCCTCTCTGCAAGAGTATCTTTGCTGCATCAAATGAAAAGCCCATAGAAATTTCTTTGTTGATTATCAGATGTCTTGTGTTAGCTCTCTCTTTTTACAGTGCTATATATTTCAACTCTGGGAACTATTTTGTGGAGAAAACCTGCATTTGTGTGGAGGCCCCCTAAATCTCTAATTTTGTAAGTATAGCATTGCAGGACACCAAAAGTTCTTCTGGTTTCTCTATTTTCCATGTGAATTTCTCTTTAGGGGCTAAGTTTGATTTTCAGATATCACTGTGCCTAACTGGCATGTGTTCTTCCTCAGATCACCCCTGAGTGTGCTCTCCTGTCGGAATTATTAGCTCCTTTACTCTTCTCTGCTCTCATCACTTTTAGTTATTGTTAAACATATAAATTTTGTATTTCATCCAGATTTTAATTCTTTTCTGTTGGGAATGTGCATCTTCAACCAACTATTCCACTGAACTGAGCAATAGCGTTTTCCTTTATTGGATTTCTATTTCTCCTGAAGCAAGGAAATTTAGCATCAATTTATCAAGGATTTTTCCAAAGTAATGTTCTCTATTTCTGGACATGAGCATCTTTTGGAATCTTACTATACCATCTACCATTATCTGCCCTCTAGTCCTCAAAGATCCGTATCTGTTCCCCATACAAAACACATTCATCCAATCCTAAGATCTTCAAGTGATAATATCCTACAGTATAAATTACTAGTCACAGTATAAGCGCAAAACCTTATCTAAGCCTCTTTAGTTCCAAAGAACCAAAGTTTATCATCTATATCATCTAAACCAGTTATATATGGGGCTCTATTGGATTTTGAATGAGATGAAGAAAAAGAATGTTTTCATTAGAAGGTAATAGTACCTGAGAAGAATAAGTCTTCAAGGCAACAAAATCTCATTTTATAGTCTATCTTGTAACATACTTAAGATTCATTATATTATATTTGAGGCATAATTCTGATAGTTGGTGTTTCTACTGACCTATTGTGCTATTAGTTAAGAAACTTATCCTTTTACTTGGAATTTAGCAGGAACAATTAATTAAGATGCAATGTAGTTATTGTGCTCACTCTAATGATCATATCTAGACATCCCCTTGTTAGTAGAAAAGTCACTCTCTGGAAGTATTTTTTAAAACTAAAGCAAGCTCCTTTGCAATAAAATGAAAATAAAATGTTGACATCTTTCTACAATCAAATGATCTGAAAACATTGCTTTAGAATGCCTTTAGGGGAAAATCAATTGTGTAGAGCTGTGTAGAAAGGAAAAATGTATTTAAAGGTGCCACAGCCCAGCTGCAGCCTAGGATCCAGGGGTCCCTGAAGGCGGGTGGGGAGTCAGTGATGGGTAACAGACACAGCAGCTCAGAGGCACTGTGGATCTGTTCCATTTATTTTTTAGGAAACTCAATGTTTTATACAATTTTTTATGCTGAGGTCATGTAAGCAGTAAGAATAGCACATGTAGTTATTCATGAAACAAAATTTCACAAGCACCTGTTAATCATAACAACCCATAGTTCAAAACACAAACTTTACTATCTCTAGACACCAATCACTTGGAAGGTCTCTTTCTTTTTAGGCTTTTCATAAATGATAAACTATAATAGGGTATTTGAACTTTATCCTTATTGAACAACAGCCTCTACTCTTTTTCTCTAACTGGGAATCAAGGTCTGTAGATAAGCACCTCCCCATGTTGTGTATCCCTTCTTTTCCCCAGCTGGGAGCCAAGGTCGGCCTTTGGACAGATAAGCACCTCCATGTTAAATTGTGAAGGAGGCTTTTGTGCTGTGGGAAAAGGCATGTGTATTCTTTTGATTGTTCTATACTTTCTTTGTAAACCTTAGCTATCATAGGTGGGGCCACTTCAGTCCAAGTAGGGGCTAACAATTCAGCCTGCTGCAGCTGAATCATAAATTACTTAACACTTGAGTTCCAGTGTGGAAATTGCTGATCAGCTTTAACTAGAATAATATCCACATAACCCTTACAATTGGTGGTCATTACTTCTAATTCATTTACAAATTCCCCCAGTCATGTCATTCTTTTAGCATTTGTTTCATTAGAGTTTAATACAATATTATGAGTATTAGTTATGAGTTATGAGTATTAGTCCTAAACACGAAGTAATTATATACATAATAATTAGAAGTGGTAATCCTATTTTTAGAAAGCAAAAATCATATATTCCTTTTCTCCATCCCCATCCATTTCTTGGAAGATGAGTTCCTTGAACCTCTCTTCCTCATATCTGGACCTTGTCAGACAATATGGTTAGAAATGGCTGTGGCATTAAGGCTTCTAGAGCTTATGGAATTTAGCAAAGATGAGGAAACAGATTTGGAAAGTTAGTGGGGTTCTTTTATTTTTTTAATTTTTTTTACTTTATAATCCACAGAGCTCTGGGGATTTCATGGATGGGCCTCAGACACTGCTGCAATGATTGAAAGGGCCAAGCAGACAAGTGTTCAACCAGAATGTTCTGTTTTATTTGATTTATGTGTTTGTTCTGGATACCCTTTGTTTGAACAAAGATTTTTTTCTTTTTTTAAAAAAACGTTGGATAGATATTGCATCAAATAATTTGACCTAAGTCCTACTCAGTGAGGGATGGGGCCAGAACTATATCCTCATCATTTCATTCTTTTGCTTAATCCTCTTAAATGGCTTCCTGTCAACTTCAAGATAAAATATGTCTTCTTTCACCATAGCATGTACCTTTATACTGATATGACCCTTGCCCATCTCTTCAGCCTATTTCTTGTTCCACAGTCTTCTTAATGCCCTGAAGACTCTTTCTACAATTTGTGTGTTATCCCTTCCAATGCTGTCATCTGGCTGTCTTCTTAACTTTTGCTTAAAAGAGTAGCTTTAGAGTGAGTACTATCTATTGTCATTTAACTCATCCTTTAAGCTCTCTGAATTTACCTTGTTGGCTGTATGATAGAAGATGGATATTAATTGGTAAGGCAAAATGATGAAGCAATTATGATCTACATAATAACACATAAAATATTTGCCATTTTAGTCTTTGTAAAATTTAATCAAATATGTACCAGATTATCATATTCTACCTGGACCAATGCATCTGTAAACTTGAGATTCTGTATCTAGTTTTCAACAGACACTTGAGATACAAATTTCCTCTGAAATGATATAGGATAGGTAGCCTCCTAGCTCATCAAAAATTATATCTTTCCAATAGTTCTAAAATCTTTGACTGTGACCCATTTGAATATGGAAACTAACTCATTGGTTACACACATCCCTAGTCCTTATTTTCTAGAGGGAGACTTGAGGATAAGAGAGAATTGTGTACAATAAAAAATAACACAGAGCAAAATGGTAAATAAAAGAGTAACCCGACAGTAGTTGTTCAATACTAAGCTGCAATTGATCACTATTGTTGTTGTTAGGTGCCATTGAGTGGAGTCCGACTCATAGAGACACTATGTACAGCAGATAGAAACACTTGCTGATTCTGAGCCAGGCAAACGATCTTGTTTATGTATAAGCCAATTGTTGCAGACACTGTGTCAATCCATCTGGTGGAGGGTTTTCCTCTTTTGCGTTGACCTGCCACTCTCCCAAACATGATGTGCTTCTCCAGGGATTGATCTTTCCTGATTACATGTCCGAAATATGTAAGACGCAGTTTGGCCATTCTTGCTTCCAAGGAGCACTCTGGTTGCACTTCTTCTAGCACAGATTGGTTGGTTCTTTTGGCAGTCCATGGTATATTCAATAGACGTCTCCAGCACCACAATTCAAAAGCATCAATTCTTTTTCTGTCTCCCTTGTTCAGTGTCCAGCTTTCACAACCATGTGATGCTACTGAAAATACCATGGCATGAGTCAGATGCACCTTCGTCTTCAACATGACATCTTTGCTTTTCAATACTCCAAAGAGATCTTTTGCCACATCTTTTCCTAGAGCAATGCGTCTTTCGATTTCTTGACTGCTGCTTCCACGGGTATTGATTATAGAGCCAAGCAAAGCAAAATCTTGGACAATCGCAATCTTTTCTCCATTTATTGTGAAGTTGCATGCTGATCCAGTTGTAAGGGTTTTTGTTTTGTTGATGTTTAGTCACAACCCATATTGAAGGCTATGATCTTTGATCTTCATCAGTAAATGTTCTAAATCCTCTTCACTTTCAGCAAGCTGAGTTGTGTTATCTGTATAACACAGGCTGTTAATGAGTCTTCCTCCAATCTTGGTGCCGTGTTCTTCCTCATAAAGTCCAGCTTCTCGGATTATTTGCTCAGTGTATAAATTGAAGACATAGGGTGAAAGTATACAGCCCTGACACACACCTTTCTCAACTTTAAACCACTCAGTGTTTCCTTGTTCTATTTGAACAACTGCCTCCTAGTTCATGTACAGATTTCTCATAAGCACAATTAGGTGTTCTGGTATTCCCATTTTCCGAAGTGTTATCCGTGATTTGTTATGATCCACACAATCAAATGCTTTTGCATAGTCGATAAAACATAGATAGAAATCTTTCTGATATTCTCTACTTTCAGCTAATATCCACCTGACATCAGCAATGATGTCCCTAGTTCCCCGCCCTCTTCTGAATCCCGCTTGATTTTCTGGTAATTCCCTGTCTATATACTGCTGCAGTCACTTCTGAATGATCTTTAGTAGAATTTTGCTTATGTGTGATATTAATGATATTGTCCAAGAGTTTGCCCATTCAGTTGGATCCCCTTTTTTGGGAATAGGCACAAATATGGATCTCTTCCAGTCAGTTGGCCAAGTAGCTGTTTTCCAAATCTGTTGGCATAAATATGATAACACCTCCAGTGCTGCATCTGTTTGTTGAAATATCTCTATTGGTATCCCATCAATTCCTGGAGTCTTGTGTTTCACTTGTGTTCTTTCAAGGCAGCTTCCACTTTGTCCTTCAACACCATTGGTTCCTCTTCATATGCAACCTCTTGGAGTGGTTGGTCATCTACCAAATCTTTCTTGTATAATGACTCTATGTATTCTTCCCATCTTCTTTTGATGTTTCCTGCATCATTTAATATTTTCCTTGTAGAATCTTTCACTACTGCCACTCGAGGCTTGAATTTTTTCTTCACTTCCTTAAGCTAGAGAAACACAGAGCATGTTCTTCCCTTTTGGTTTTCTGCCTCCAGCTCCTTGCACAGGTCATTATAATACTTGCTTTTGTCTTCTCGAGCTGCCTTCTGAAATCTTCTGTTTAGTTCCTTAACTTCATCATGTCTTCCTTTTGTTTTAGCTGCTGGACATTCAAGGGCAAGGTCCAGTGCCTCTTTTGACATGTAATTTGATCTTTTCTTTTTTTCTTGTCTTTTTAAGAACCTTTTGCTTCCTTCTTGAATGATATCTTTTATGTCATGCCACAACTCTTCTGGTCTCCTATCATTTGTGTCTAATGCATTAAACCTATTCTTGAGGTGGTCTCTGAACTCAGGTGGGATATACTCAAGGTCATACCGTGGCTCTCATATACTTGTTCTAATTTTCTTCAGCTTCAGTTTGAACTTGCATATGAGAAGTTGATGGTCTGATCCACAGTCAGCACCTGCTCTTGTTTTGACATTTTGTATAGAGCTTTTCCATTGTCTCTTTCCACATATGTAGTCAATTTGATTCCTGTATGTTCCGTCTGGTGAAGTCCTTGTGTATAGTCTCCATTTATGATGTTGAAAAAATGTATTTGCAATGAAAAGGTCACTGGTCTGACAAAATTCTATCATGCAATCTCCAGCTTTGTTTCTGTCACCAAGACCATATTTTCCAACTACTGAGCCGTCTTCTTTGTTTCCAACCTTTGTATTCCAGTCACCAGTGATTATCAGTATGTCTTGATTGCATGTTTGATCTATTTCAGATTGCAGAAGTTGATAGAATTCTTCCCTTTCTTCATTTGTGGCCTTGGTGGTGGGTGCATAAATTTGAATAATAGTCATATTAACTGGCCTTCCTTATAGGCGTATGGATATTATTCTATCACTGACAACATTGTATTTCATGACAGATCTTGAAATGTCTTTTTTGATAATGAATGCAACCCCATTTCTCTTTAATTTATCATTCCCAGCATAGTAGACCATATGATTGTCTGATTCAAAATGGCCTATGCTGGTCCATTTTAGCTCACTGATGCCTAGAATGTCAATGTTTATGTGTTCCATTTCTCTTTTAACGATTTCTAATTTTCCTAGATTCATACTGTGTACATTCCATGTTCCAATTATTAATGGATGTTCACAGTTGTTTCTCTTCATTTTTCCGTGTGCCACATCAGCAAGTTGAGCACCCTGGGGCTTTCCGCCATTTCAGTCACCATGGTAGACTCTACTTTGAGGAGGCAACTCTTCCCAGTAGTCTTTTGAGTGCCTTCCAACCTGGGGCACTCATTTTCTGGCACTACATCTGACAGTGTTTCTTTGGTATTCATAGGGTTTTCAATGGCTAGTTGTTTTGGGAGTGGCTCACCAGGTCCTACTCCCTAGTCTGTCTTAGTCTGGAAGCTCAGCTGAAAACCTGTCCACCATGGGCAACCTTGCTCATGTCTGAGGTTACAATGGCAGAGCTCTCAGCCTCATCACAACACACAAGCCCCCACAGTGCGGCAAACTGACAGATGTGTGGGGGTGATCACCATTAGTAATGGAGAAACATACTGACAATTCACTGCACAGTATCAGTATGCTGCAGGCCATCAGCACATTGGTAAGTTTTAGTAAGCATTCATTTTTAGCTCCACTTGAGGCAAAAGATATTGTTTGGGTGTACTTCCCTTAGTCTTGAGGACTTGGAAGGTCAACACAGCCTTTACTTCAGCATCTAGATGCAGCCCATTGACTTTACATTTTAACATCTGAGTAAAATCCAAGGGTGTTTATGCTCTCCCTATTTTACTCCAAAGAAAAATGCTATGTAAACATGTAATATTTGTAGTTATTTAGAATTAAATACATATGTAACCTAAATTATATAATTTCTTAATCACACATATTGCAACATAGTGCATATAAACCAAATTATTGGAGAACTTGGTAGCACTTTTATTTCCTTAGCATTAGAGAACACAGAGATTAAATATATTATTAAGTTTTCTTCACTTCTTTATCCCTTCTCATCTCTTCCCATTCTTTCTCTTCCTTTTTCAACTCTTTAAAAAACATTTATACTTACTGATTTTTACCACCACACATCCTCCAATGATTTTGATTTGCCACAACCATAATTCAGATGAACAGCATGTAGAATGTTTTTCTGAATGGTGAGGCAGGTCAGCTTCTGAATGTAATTCATAAAACTGGTGAAAATCCTTTGCCAAGAGACATTCCTCAGAGAAATCATCCGTCTGTTTTTCTTGAAAATGCTTCCCAAAGAATGCTGATCTTCATGTGCTCCAAGACCCCTGACAGATCTATACCTGACACTTTTAAGAATAAATCCAATTAGTGTATATCAAGAATATTCCAATGCAGAAACTGTAACTGATTGTAGGAAGAAACAATTTTTGTTGGTTTTCCTTTTGATAAGCTTTTCAAGTAATTAAATTAGATAGAAACTGATTTTATAAAGTAATACTATGTTTGAAGGGATACTTCAAGCACTTTGCCCATAAGTAAATAATCTTACAAAATCTGAAAGCTTTCATGTTAGTATAATATTATAGTAAATAGAAAAATACTTATCCCATAGTCATATCTTAAGTAAAATATAAACTATGTATTTGTTGTTGTTGTTGTTAGGTGCTGTTGAGTTGGTATCTAACTCATAGTGACCCGCATAGGGTTTTCAATGGCTGACATTTTCGGGATTGCCCTGGGAGTGTATTGCCAGGTCCTTCTCCCATTTTTGTTCTGCTGGGAATTGAACTCAGGACCTCAGAGACTGAAGCGCAGCCCTCTACCAACTGAGCTAAATCCCAACTCACCAACTATGTATTTAGGAATACCTTTTCTGGTGCTATTTAAAATATTTAGCCTAATTGTCTATCAATACTACTGTTCATTCTATAGTATTTTATTTAATATTAGTAGTATTACTGAAAAATGTGATACCAAATTAGAATTGTATTATACGAAAATTTTCTCCATAAAGTTTGTGTTCAATGAATTAAATCATATCAAGTTTTTTTCCTAGAAATTTTCCTGGAACTCTGTACATAAGGAAAGTTCAAATTACTTAGAGATTTTCTTGATTTTGCCTTGAATTTTGGAAACTTGGTTCACTTGAGGGTTTTCTTTTCAGCCATTGTTAAAGCTTTATTTATTTTTTTTTGAAGGGAGGAGAAGAAACTTTTATTGTATGCTAAAGGATACATTGTTGGTGGTGTTAGGTGTTAGGTGCCTTGGAGTTGGGTCTGACTCATAGTGACCCTATGTACAACAGAGTGAAACATTCTCTGACACTGTGTCATGCCTGGCACTATGTCAGTGCTTCTTTGCTATTTGTTGGGTTTTCAATGTCTGAATGTTTTTTGGGGAGAATGGGCTGCCAAGTCCTTCTCCAAAGCCTACAGCACCTGGTGTTCCCAGGCTAACTCCCATCCAAGTACTAACCAGGCCCAACCCTGCTTAGCTTCCGAGATCTGATGGGATTGCATGCCAATGTGGTACAGCTATAGGCCCTAAGACACATTAAGATATTAAGAAGAGAGTCACTGAGATTACAGGCATGCACCAGATGCCTGACTCAGAACCATTTCTAAGGAGATCCTCTTCCAATGTAACATCTTGCACATGGCAGAGGGTAAATAATACATGTGGCATGGATAAGTAGTAGTAGTAGTTGGTGTTGTTAGGTAATGTCGGTGTCCCACTTATAACAACCCTACATACAACAGATAATACACTGTTGTCAGTGTTTCTCTGCTATTCATAGGGTTTTCAATGCCTGATTGGTTTTCGGGAGTGGGTTACCAGGTCCTTCTCCCAAGCCTAGAGCACCTGGTGTTCCCAGGTGGTCTCCCATCCAAGTACTAACCAGGCCTGACCCTGCTTAGCTTTGGAGATCTGATGAGATCTGATGTTGCAGTGGTACAGCGGTGGAATGGGGTTAATTAGGGTTGAGGAAGTTTTCTAATCAGAAAAACCAGTATGGAAGGAAGAGTACGATTAAATATCAAGAACTCAGGATCCTGTCCTAGACCCTACCACTCACCTACTCTGTGCCCAGGAGATATGCACATAAATGTCTTTGAGCTTAACTTAAGTGGGTTAAGAAATTCTAAGTGCTTTCCTTTGGAAGTTTTAAAATTTTTTCACAAACAGATCTTATGTCTAGTAGGATAAATCAACCAGATTTATAGAAAGTGGGCTTCTTCCTTGCATGAAGTGTTTCCTCCGGTTATACTGGTGAGAGTGGGGGAAGGTATGAGAAAATTGATGCAGTGACTGCCTTTGAAGCAATAACATCTTTTTTATTGGAAAATTTTAATGTATAACTTAATATGTTTTATTCTGACATGCATTTCATTGTGATATTTCCATATATGCATTTCATTGTACATTGCACACATTAACTTCCCCCTTACCCTCTTGTAGCCCTCCTCCTTCCTCCCCCAGCCCCCTACCAATGGCCTCTCTTCTACTTGCATGTCTTTTTGTGGGAATATTTTTCTATATACCCTTGCATCCCAATTATGATTTCAGTCCAAACTTTTTTCTGCAGTGATCTGTCTTTTTATATTGTCAATAGTATTACATGAATAATCTAGCCCATTTGCATTATTACCATCCTTTGGTATTGTTGGTATTATTATAATTATTTCCCAAGCTATTAAAGTTGGGCTATTTATTTTGAGTTCAGACTCTCTCACATTCCTTGCTCCTCCTTGTCCCTCCTCCCCCTCCTGTCTTGAAACAATAACTTATCTTAATGACACAGTGCATGAAAAACTATAAATGGATAAAACTAAGGACTTTTAAGTTCAAATATCAAAGTAAACTTCTAAATATATGGCTGCAGTTAGTGGAAGCTATTGTTAGACACAAAGTCAAAATCAACTTTTAATACTAAACAGTGAGATAAAAACATGGAAATTGTCCTTGGAAAAGATAGAAAAAGCTAACTCATTTATTGGAACTGAGGAAAAAGTCTATGTATTTGGTAATATTTATTTTCAGATAAATAATTACATAGTTGTTTAAGAATTCATATGCTATTAAATGTCTACAGAATTCTTGCCAAATTATTAGTGCTTCCAAATTTTCTCTTTGATATTTCCATTTTATGCTGTAATTTCTAAATCTGATGGCATGAAGAATAGTATAACTAACAGAAGGAAAGGTAAAGCATTCCATACCCTAAAGACCATGGTTCTGAGAAGGAGCTTAGTTCTGTATTCACATAGATTACACATTTGTTGTTACTAAGAGGCAATAACTAAAACATAACATTCGTTGACTTTGCTATATAGGTTTTTTCCTTTCTAAGTTACACAGGCTGCCTCTGACCTTAGACTCAAAACACTCTTTTGTCTGCCTCCTATGGCAACATTTACTATTTTAGTATATGTAGTTATTTGGCTAAATGATCCATCTCTAATTTTTTTTAACATTTGCCATCATCCAATAACAAAGGTACTAATAATTAACCTCTCTTTTATTTTATAAAAGCCTAATTTGTTCCTGTGCATTTCACATCCAAAATTGAAGGATAACCTAGTCTATGTAGCTAGAAGATATGGGCATAGAGCCTGTTTTCCCACCAGTCACACATTCAGAGTCCAGAGGTTCTTTGCTTAAGTCTTTTATATCTAATTGCATAAATAATAGTCTCAAAATTCCTTCTGTGAGACATCAAGTACATCTATGATCTCTTTCCAACCAGATTTGCTCACTTAAATCTCAGATGCTTGCTTGTGTTCCAAATAAACCAAGTGCTCAGTGGTTTAATGTAGTCCCTCATTTCCTCGCCTTTCATCCTTATATCTCCTTTTACTGTGCCTCCCATGTCAACCTACCACAAGCTTATTGGCCCTGCAGGGGCAGCCCAATTACTAGGCTCTTCATTAAGCATTCTCTGGTCATCTCCATGGAAATGAACTCTCCTCCCAGATTTCTACTGTATTTTTCTTTGATTCTTTTATGATACTTAACACATATTACCTTGTTTTAGGTTAATTGGTGCAAGCTTCATCTACGCACTCTTCCACATTCAAGTGTTTTGCAGTTTAATTTCTTAAATCACCTTGTTGATCTATCATGACTACTTTGCATGAAATGTACTTGATAAATGCTAGTTGAACTTTGCTTTCTGTCCATATGTGCAAAATATATTAGGACAAGTAGTTCTGAAATAAAGAGAAATAATGCTATATTATAGTTCATTTTGTAGCATGAGGAAAATTGAATAAAGGAGGGGCTGAAGTTGAAATATGTTTAGAGAAAGTTTTCCTCTAGAGGTTTATGACTAAGAACTAAACTGTATTAGTCTAAGAGAAAATTTCACATATAAAATATGAGAAGTTTTTATATGGTCAATAGTACTACAATTAAAAACAGGGAGAAGCAAGAGATGGTATGATTTCCCCCATATTATATGTAAGGAAGCAAGCAAGATGCAGACACTGCTTATTGAAGCATATAGGCAACATTATATAGAGAGGCCAGGAGAACTTCCCTGGCCTTTTGTAGTCATTTAAAAAATGTGCTCTAAATAGTGTGAAGTATGGTCTAATTATGTTGGAAATATCCAGGATAGCCTCGTATCAGCTAATATCTGTAGCATAAATTGTTTCTAAATGTAGAAGGTGAATGTTTAAGATCATGGCATTTTAGAGTTGATAGAGACACCAGCAATATTCTAAGGCCCCAGGCCACAGCTCTGATTTACTGATGAGGCCAGGGAAGAGATTTAGTAAAGTTTGGGTCAATTCAGTTGGCTGTCTGCTCTATGAAAGGCAATTCTAGAACTAAGCATATAAAATTGAAACAACTCCTGTCTTTGCCATTGATGTGAGACAGGATTATGAACAGATAAACAAAAAGCCAAATAGAGTTATGGTAAAGGCAGCTAAGTCCTGTTATGGGATGGCAGAAATGAAGCCTGGCTCAGCTTTGGAACAGTGGGAACTGGTGCTCAAGTAAGACCCTTTGGGAGAGCTGTCACCTGGATTGGATCTTGAAGTATTAAAAGAAAGTAAAGAAATAGAGTAAGAAAGGAAAGGAAGAAGTAGGGGCCACATGAAAGCAGGAGACAGAATCATGCATTTGGGAAAGCCAGAAGCAGCTATGTGTACCTGAAATATAAAATGCAATGTAATAAGGGCTGGACAGAAGGCCTGAGTAGCAGAGAAGCCTATGGCAGCCTAGTTTGCCATGCCAATGGACCTGGATGATACACTGAGTGCATGAGGAAGCCTTACAGGGCTTTAATCTTACAATTTACATTCTGCCTCCTCCTCTTCCCAGTCAACTTCTCCAGTTCTGGGGTAAATATCTTCTAAAATAGAGGTGATCAGTGGCAGATTGATCCATTCTGTAGTCACATTTTCTTTGGCCTGTACACTTGGCATAAATGTATTTGGGTGCATATGTATGTATGTTAAATTTGGTGTCAGTATGGATAAATTGGGAGATTTTTATATAGAGTATGAATTTTAGTTTGTCCTAAAAAATAGAACAATTTGGTGTTACAGGGATTGAATGTCCTCTCAGGCTGAATCTGAGTAGTGGCTGCTGCTTTCCCCTGGGTTTGTGGTTGCCCAGTCTCTTGGCCTTTCTAGACCACACTCACTTTCTAATTTACACATTACCCATTTGGTCCCTGAAGGCATCTGAGATTGTCCTGCCTGCTCCATGTAAGCCCCAACGTGTCTAGTAAACTGTGTCCTAAATAATAACTTGGCCTACATTTATCTTCCTAAAGAATGGACAGAAGAAATAACCCAATACACAAATGGGCAAAGGAACTGAGTAGACAGTTCTCAAATGAAGAGGTCCATAAAGCCATGAAACACATGAAAAAATGCTCAATATCCCTAGCCACTGGGGAAATGCAAATTAAAACAACTCTGAGATTTCACCTTACAGCAGTAAGAATGACCAAGATCAATAAAACAAATAACAACAAATGCTGGCAAGGTTGCAGGGAAAAGGGAACACTCTTACATTGTTGGTGGAGCTGTAAATTGGTCCAACCACTGTGGAAATCAATACGGAGGTATCTTAAAAAATTGAAAATAGATCTACCATATGATCCTGCTATAACACTATTGGGAATTTACCCAAAGGCATATGAGTCATCATACCACCGAGACACCTGCATCTCCATGTTCAGTGCAGCACTTTTCATAATAGCAGGGATATGGAATCAACCAAAGTTCCCTTCAACAGAAGAATGTATAAAAAAATTATGGTACATATACACAATGGAATACTACTCATCAATTAAGAAAAATGAAATAAGGACATTCACAGCAAAATGGATGGAATTAGAGAAAATTATTTTAAGTGAACGAGCACAAGCTCAGAAAGAGAAACACCACATGTTCTCACTCATATGTGGGAGCTGAATCAAAATTATAAGAAGGAAATGTCCTATTCAAAGGTCGGATCAAAATAAAAGGGGGGGGATAAGAATGGTGTCAATATAAATGGTCTAGAAAATGCATGCTTGTTCTGACAAGATAAAAACAAAGTTCACTACAGGAAAAGTTTCTATCTTAAACAGAACTGGAACCCAAGGACATATAGAAAAATAATACCAAGTAAATGATAGAGAAGACTTAGATGGGGAGGGTGGGATGGGGGAAAGCATACAAGAGGGTAAGGGGGCATCTATATGAATAATGTACATCAAAATGCATATATAGAAATGTCGCAATGAAAAGCATGTCAGAATGAATCACATTAAGGTGTACATTAAAAATTTCCAATAAAAAAAAGAATGTTGAAGAACTTAAAAAGAATGCATTCTGATTAATTTGAAGCCTTTAACCTTTTAATGAAGGATATTCACAGAGAGTTTATGCAAGCATAGTTAATGGAAGCATAGCTTCAGTATTAGAAACATATTAATTAATTGTTGTTGTTGTTAGGTGCCGTCGAGTTGGTATCCGACTCATAGTGACCCTCTGTACAACAGGGGAAACACTATTGTCAGTGCTTCTCTGCTGTTCATAGGGTTTTCAATGGCAGATTGACTTTTGGGAGGGGGTTGCCAGGTCCTTCTCCCAAGCCTCCAGCTTCTGGTGTTCCCAGGCGGTCTCCCATCCAGGTACTAACCAGGCCCGACCCTGCTTAGCTTCCGAGATCTGACGGGATGTGATGCCACAGGGCTATACAGCTGCAGGCATTAATTAATACAATTCTCTATATTATTAGACAAAGAGAAAAATGTGATAATCTCCCTATATGAGGGAAATTTGATAAACTTCAAAATCATTTTCCAATAAAAAGAATTTATAAAGTATGAATAAATTAAAACTTTATTTATATGTCAAAATGTGTCTCAGCCTAATAACCACTATGAAACTCAATGGGACATTCTAGAGCATTCTTACTAAAGTGGGGAAGAAGGCAGTTATATATTTCATGTTAATTGTATTGTCTCTATTCCCTTCTCCTTCCATTTATTCTTTCTTTACATCAGAATTGTCTTTTCTATTGGCATACGGAGGGCTGATGGGTGAATGAATAAATAACATGTTCTGATGAGCTATCTCATAGCAGGAGTGCAGATGTAGATCAGTGCTTGAAATGAATGGTGCTCTTTATCATGAAGCAGCATGATCTCTCCTGTCCTTATGATGGCAACATGCCAGAGGCATCATATTTCATTTTTAAAACTTTAATTACTAGCTCCTTTGTTTCAAAATTTAAGTCTGATTATATTGCTCATTTTAAATAATATTTGCTGGAAATAATTTAGGAATAGGTTTGAGAGAAAGATTTTTGAGACAGTTTCTCACTATATAATCCAGCCTGGCCTGGAACTCACTATGTGGCTCAAGTTGGACTCAAACCTGCAATCCTCCTCCCTTAGTCTTACAAATGCTGGGATTACAGGTGTGTGCCACCATGCCAGGCAGAATCACATTTCATTTTAAAATAAAGCTAGGAATAAATTGATCATTGTATATCTATCATCTTGAAATATCCAGAAATTCAGGATGTGTAATAGTTTACTGTGTTTTTACATATGAAGAAATACAATAAGAAAATGGATTCTCTTGCTCCCTTAATATTAAGAAAGAAATAGATAAAAATAATATATCCATTCTCTTCTGAAATACTTACACATTTAAAAATAACTAATATCTTTTCTATCCAGTAGAGAGCAGCCAAAGCCCATGATGCTCTGATAAACCTAGGGCTCAGAATTACAGGGATATGACTATTAACATTGAACTATTTCATCAGGTCTTAGCTGAGTAAGCCTCTTCAAGAATATTGATTCAGTGTTCTCTCTTGTGCAGAGTACTTCTCATACTTATACCTTATATTAAATAAAGTATATATCAATTTATATGAAAATTCAGTTGGACACAAGCAAAGGCATGTTGTTGTTGTTGTTAGGTGCCATCGAGTCAATGTCCAACTCATAGCGACCCTATGTACAACAGGTGAAACAGTATTGTCAGTGCTTCTCTGCTATTTATAGGGTTTTTGATGGCTGATTGATTTTTGGGAGTGGGTTGCCGGGTCCTTCTCCCAAGCCTACAGCACCTGGTGTTCCCAAGCGGTCTCCCATCCGAGCACTAACCAGGCCTGACCCTGCTTAGCTTTGGAGATCTGAGGGGATCAGATGTGACAGTGCTACGGCTGTAGGCCATTGTTGTTGTTAGGTGCTGTCAAGTCATATCTGACTTATAGTGACCTTCATGGGGTTTTCAATGACTGTTTGGGAGATTGTTTCAGGTCCTTCTCTCATTTGTGTGGTTCTGGGGATTGAACCCAGGGCCTCAGAGAGCCCAGAGTGGTACTCTACTGAGCCAAACCCCAGCCCAAACAAAGGCATATAACCAGCTTATTGTCAATCACCATACTTTAAAAATTATACAAGAAAAGAAACTATGGAGTTAGAAGTTAACATAGGGACAAATAGAAAGCAGGAAGTGGAGGAGAGGGTAGATTTAACATTCCTGGAAAGAATAACCTACATGTCACCAGTCAGGCAAGTTTCATAATTACCAGTAGCTAGTGTTTATCCTCATAGTATTGCTAGTGAAATCTAAGGATCATTGCCTACAGCCATACCATGGTGGTGTCTGATCCTGTCAGATCTCAGAAGCTAAACAGGGTCAGATCTGGATAATACTTGGATGGGAGACCACCTCGGAACACCAGGTGCTATAGGCTTGGGAGAAGCACCTAGCAACAACTCCCAAAAAACAATCAGCCATTGAAAACCCCATGAATAGGAGAGAAGCATGACAACAGTGTTTTGCTTGTTGTATGTAGGGTCTCTATGAGTCAGACACCAACTTGATGGCACCTAACACAACAACAACAACAATAACAATGATTGTTGACTGATAGACAAACTAAGGAACAACTAAAACTGAGAATCATTAAGAGATTAGATGGTATAAAGGAATATCTATGTAGAGACCACCGAACTCCATCTTTGTTAATCTTTTATTCTTTCTTTTTTTAAATTGAGATGTAATATTTGCACAAATGTATGTAATACTGTATGATAATTTGATACATATATACAATGTGTAATGATGAAGTCAAGTAATAAGCACTTCTATCTTCTCAAAAATTAATCATTTTTATTTGTAGAGAGCTTATGTACTCTTACAGATATCTTGAAATATATTATAGATTGTTGCAGACATCGAATACCCTACTGGGCTGTAGAAAACCAGAACAAATTTCTTTTACCTAACTATGCTTTTGTGCTCCTTCAGTCGACCCTCTCTCTCTTCTTCCTGGTCTCTGGTGATGCCTATGCTACTCTGTTTTGTGAGATTGGCTTTTTATTTTTCAACAATAAGTAAGAATACATATTTGTCTTTCTGTGCCTGGCTTATTTCATTTAACACTGTGGTCTTTTTGACAATAGCCTTTATCACTGATCACTGGGGTGAGATATCTTATTGTAGTTTTGATTTGAATTTCTCTCATGATTAATGATATTGAAGATTTCCCATATAATTGGCCATTTACATGTCTTCTTTTGAGAGGTCTATTCAGATCTTTAGTCTGTTTTTAATTGGATTATTTGTGTTTGGTTGAATTTTTTTTAGTTCCACATATATTCTAGATATTGCTCTCTCACTGGAAATATAAGTTGCAAATATTTTCTCACATTCTATAAGCTAAATCTAAACTCAATTGGTTGCTGTGCAAAAACTTCTTTGTTTAATATAATCTCATTTGTGTACTTCTACTTTTGTTCCATGTGTTTCTGGGATCATAGTCAAAAATCCTTTGCTTCCATCAATGTCTTAGAGTGTTTCTCCTGTTTTTTGGTAGTAATTTTATAGTTTTAGTTCTTGCATTTAGGACTTTGATCCATTTTGTGTTGATTTTTGTGTATGGTGAGAGGAAAGGGAGATAATTTCATTCTTCTGAATATGCATATCCAGTTTTGTTTTGTCTTTTTCTTTCAATGTTCCAGAAGAGATTAAAATATGGAGTGGTATTATCTAGTTACATAACTAGAAAGTACATCTTGCCATTTTCTTATTTACCTATGGTTTTGAATGCTGTAATATGAAATCTTTGAGGACAAAATACTTCTTTTGTGATGAAACATATTCCCATATAATAGCTTTTTATTTATTTATTTTTTGGTAGAAGTAGTACTGTAGTGGGTAGGGATCCAGGGCTTCATCAATTCCAGCAGGTCCTCTAACACTGAGTTGAACTCTTGTCCCCCATCATTTTTATTTTTATTTTTGAGATAGGGTCTTGCTAAATTGCATAGGCTGCCTCTGGCCTTGAACTCACAATCCTCCCATCTTAGCCTCCTATATCCAGGCATTTACCATGATGCCTAGCTCCCATAAACTAGTTCTGAAGGAGGACTGCCCAGAGCCAGTATCATGAAAATGCACATATTGTCCTATTGTTCTGTTTAGCCCTGCTGACAGAAGCCAATCTGCAGCTGGAGAGAGGTAACTGGACATGAGGGATGACATATATTAGTAAAGGCCAAGCTGAAGAGTAGTGTAGAAATTCATAAACTCTCAAAAACATTCATCTTTTCTCCTCATAGAGCTTTGTGCACCAAAGGTAGATTCATTTGGTACTTCAAGGTGATGTCTTTACTTTCGTGTCAATGTCACTATTTATTCATCATCAATAAGGCATAGAGTTTAAGGTCATTTAACCTAGGAGTGATGTTTTTAGAAGACAGCCACATTCTTTAATTTGGCCATCCTCACAACCAAAGTCATACACTGTAATTAGTAGACAAGAGTTTGTTATATAATTTGTGGCCATGAAGCAGACTACAAGAAACTATTCCACATGTGGTGAGCTTGAATGTCAGACTGGTGGGCTCTTCTTTTGCCGGCTGAGCTAGTGTGTCACAGGGACCACTGTTAGGAATGGTTTGATCATGGCTATTTACAATCTCTTGTACTTTCCTTTAAAATGTACACTTTTATTGAGGTTTAAATATTTGTTATTTGTTATTTGAATTTGGCTAATATTTTCCTTCCTTAAAATACCAAGGTTATTTAACAAATGAAATAAGAACTATTTTTAAGTAAATTGACAAATATTATTTTCTACCTATCATGAAATCTATTAAAATGTTAATCTCATTTGGCAGCACTTACTAATTTAAAGAAATTACTTTAAAAAATTATAGCAGTCATTCTTTAAGTTGATTAGTAACCACATTAGTCTTATTGAGAAACAACAGGGAGGTACATGTTATTGTGTCTCCTTGTGTTTGTACTTGAATGAGACAGTGCATTGTAGTATCAAGAACTTGGAATTTAGAGTTAGGAGACACAGTTAGTAACCTAATCCTGTAGTCTATAGACTTGCATTCTCTGAACATATCATACTATGCACTGTACAAATAAGAAACCATGGCCAGAGTGTACAGAAATAGGACAGATTGGGTCCTAAGTACCAGGGCCAACAGTGTCCAGGAAGATCTTTAGTTCCCCATCATCCTGATAATGTCCATCAGCTCCTCAACCTACCCTTTGATTTGTAAAATGGATTTTTCCCTGATTTTATTTAAAATATTAAGCACATGAAGAATCAAAACAAGTCCTCTAGCCACTCCTTCTATTCTGATTTCTCATTTAAGCTATTTCTAGAGTTAAATAATTATGAAGATAAAAATGATGAGAAAGTTCAATAGGCAAGGTTACATTCTGGATCTCAGTCAGAGTTTAGATTTGGGCTTTGGGGAGATCAGCCCGTTTTAAGATCAGCATACACAGTCGTGATTAGAGACTTCTTGGATGTAGGCCAAGTGAAGGCTCTGAGAATCTATTATCAGATAAGTCCTAAAGTCAAAAGTCATTTCAAGGAGGCTGGGTGAGTGGGATTTTATGTACGGGTACATTTGCCATAGTGAGGGAAGAGCATGAAAGATTAATTCACATTTTATGGTCTGTAAGGAGGATCATTTTGTGGAGGAGAAAGATAAATCAAACTGTACACATATCAAGGCCTAACCATCTTTATTTTATTTTATGTTGTTGTTGTTGTTGTTGTTGTTAGGTGCCATCAAGTCAGACCTAGCTCATAGTGACCATCATAGGTTTTTCAATGTCTGTTTCAGGATTGCTTTGAGAGTGGATTGCCATGTACTTCTAACATTTTTGTGGTGCTGGGTATTGAACCAAAGGCCTCAGAGACTGCAGAGGAGCACTTTACCAACTGAGCTAGATGGAATATTACTTAGAGATCTTCAAACATGTTGAAATTTAGGTTAGAGATTACAACTGGAGCCACATATTTAAGTGTAGGTGAAAGGCAACACTGTTTGTCCTTATCCTTTCTTAATACCGTGCTTTGAATGCTCTTCATTTCTTCAACAGCAGTGAATGTCAGGATTCTTGCCCTTACTTTTAGTTCAGCTTATTGTAGTGTTTCAACAGTTAAAGATACATATCAAAATTTAAGCCTTCTGCACCTGAACAAGCATATGCCTACATATAATTGAGAGAGGCCTGCATGTATTACTTTTACAAGGGCTGTGCTCTCCTTTATGCTCAGAAGTTCTTGCAAAACCTCATGGCAAGTTCGATTGGTACAAGAAATTTGGTGGGAATAAAATCTGAAAGAAAGAAAAAAGGAAAAAAGAAAATAAAAGCACTGGATTTAGTTTAGTTGGTAGAATGCTGCTCTGCACTTTCTGAGACCCTGGGTTCAATTCCCAATACGGCAAAAATGGGGGAAGCAACTGGCAGCCCACTCCCAAAACAATCCTGTAACAACCAGCCATTGAAAACCCTATGAATAAGAGAGAAACACTGACATAGTGCCGGGCATGGCTCAGTGTTGGGGAGTGTTTCGTTCTGATGTATTATGAGTTGGACTCACAACAACAACATATTGGCAAAGCAAGAAGATAAACGAAAGAATATCTATGACTTTTAGCATAAATTTAGGTCTCCATCCAGATTATATTTAATCTTTTCTGGGAGTCCATGTTTTCTATATAAATGGCATAAACCATTTGTTTCTTCTTTCCAGCAAATATTTGATGACTTCTACTTTGTTCTATGGAGTTCTCTCCGGGAATAGAGATGAGGAAATAGTGGAAAATAAATACATGAATCCATAAATTACATTACAGGGGAGGAGTGTCTCCTAACTCTAAATTCCAAAAGACAAAAGGCAAAAGACATGTGAACGAATAAGCAGAAGGTAATTTTTAGGTAGGATTAAGGCTGTGAAGAGCATAACATAAAATATCGTAATAGAGAGTTTCAACATGTCTGGTTTGATTTGAAAGGAATAATCAACTAAAAAAAGTGCATTGTAAGTTGAGAGCTAGAAAACAAAAATATATTAGCAATGTGAGGACATAGGGTTAGCATTCCAGGGAGAACGAAAAGAAAGTGCAAAGACTCCAAAGTAGGGACAAACTTGGCTATTCAAGGATCATAAAAAAAAAAAAAGAAAGAAAGAAAGAAAGAAAAAAAGAAAAGAAAGAAAGGAGAATGTGATTGCAGTTTAGTGGGAGGAGGAAAGAAGCAGGAGATGTGATTGGAGAGATAAGCGAGACAGGTCAGACAGGGCTTTGTGGACCACAAAAGATTATATAGATTTTATTCCCAGTGCAGTGGGAATTTATGTAGAATAGTAAGACCTGGTAATGCTAATGAATCTCTCTCTGTGTAGTAGTATTGTTGCTTTCAGCAGGCATGCATCTATGTTTCCATTTAAAAATATTAGCTAGCTTTTATGTTCTAGAATTAATATATCAGAAAATTCCAACATTAAGGTAGAACTATACATACTCTAATGTATTAAAATTATGCAAGAAATGGAATAGGTTCGGGTTGTTCCTCATAGTCAATATGAGCTTGTGCTTCCTCTCATGTTTTGTAGACGCTGTGAGACTGTGTATTAGATCATTCACCTTTGACAGGCTGAGTGGTACCATAGAGACAGAGACAAGTTAAGATAAACATGCTTTCATTAAATGATGTATTACTGAGCAATTTATCTCACAGGTTCAAAGCTATAAAATGGTTGTTTTGAAAACTATGAACTGCACCTGAATGTGAATTAAAATGTGCTTTTTTGAGTTGGCACGGGAGATGTATAGGACTATTTTAAGTTTTTGGAAAGTATTTCAGCATGTTGTTTGATTTCACTTCAGTTAGATGAACTCTAGTAATTAATTTCCACAAACAATTCTCTTTAATAATCAACAAATACCATGCCCTTAGCAAAACAGTTTTTCCTATCACATTGGGTTCGAGCTGATATTGTCCAGTTTGAATTTGGGGAATAATGTTATTTCATTCAAGCACAAACTGTGTGCTGAGGCTATATTCTCTGTTTGGAACCATAGAGAGCATTTTACATGTTCAGACTATGATGAGTGTGTAGAGAGTTCTTGGATCTTGAGGTGTGTGCTCCAAAGCCCTTTTGACTGGGAAGGGTATTTATATGGATCATCCTCTGATCTCCTGCAGCTCTGACAGGGAAACCAGATGGGGTTCAGATCTTGAGAACTCCATTTTCTGGAGAGTTCTCTGCTTGGATTTGTAAGAACCTAGAGGTAACAGGATTAAGGAAAGAAAAGTGACTATTTTTTAACTTCTTGTGCTATTTCCAGTCATAAGCTTTTATGGAACAGTAAAGATTGAGAAAAGTCAGACAAGAAATAGGTTGTAAATAATATTTCCTAAACTTCATTATTTAAATTAAAGGTTTTATTTTATGCTTGCTTAAATATGACATGTGTATATATATATGCAGAATTGAATCTCCTTATTCGTCATGGCTATGTTCTATCAAATTGCCACAGACACTGAATTAATCAACACTGAGCCATTGCTTCAGGAGAAATGCAAGGCTCTCACAGGCCTCTACCAAGGACATTTTCATCAACAGTCAAATACATAACCTTGTTTTATGTTTTTTTTCTATTTTTATATCTTATTTAATATGTGCCTACAACCATACCACCCTGACATCCAATCTTGTCAGATCTCAGAAGCTAAGCAGGGTTGGAGCTAATTAGTCCTTGGATGGGATAACGCCTGGGAGTACCAGGTGCTGTAGGCTTGGGAGAAGGACCCAGCATCCCATTCCCAAAACAATCAGCCATTGAAAATCCTATGAATAGTAGAGAAGCACTGATAATAGTTCCAGTCATGGCACAGTATTGAGTAGCGTTTTGTTCTCTTGTCCATAGAGTCTCTATGAGTCAGATCCAACTTGATGGCACTTAACAACATTTAATATATATTATCCATTCATAAAGCCTAGAGCTGTAGCACTGTGGTGTCCAAACCCATCAGATCTCAGAAGCCTAAACAGGGTCGGGCCTGGTTAGTACTTGGATGGAAGACTGCCTGGGAACACCAGATGCTGTAGGCTTGGGAGAAGGACCCAGCAACCCACTCCCTCAAAAAAATCAGCCATTGAAAACCCTATGAATAGCAGAGAAGCACTGACAATAGTGTTTCCCTGTTTTACATAGGGTCTCCATGAGTCAGACACCTAACACCTAACAACAACAACAACATCCATTCATAAATACTGAATTCATAGCCAACAGCATTAAAACTCATATTTGAATGAAGCTTGTCTGACACATGCATTTTATCTGTAAGCCATGTCATAGTCTCTTTTGACTTGGAAACAGTAGACAGCACTTCCCCACTATTTGGGGGGCTCTATTTTAAATAGCAAAATCTCCAAAAACCCCAAAATGTAAAAAAAAATGGTACTAAATGATCCTGAAAAAGACATTTGCTTACACTATAAGAAGTGAGACAGGAAGGCAGAATGCTGGCTTGTTGAACCTCAGCTGGGAGCATTTGTAGGGATTGTTGTTGTTGGCTGCTGTGGAGTTGTATCCTACTCATAGCGACCCTTATAGAGTTTTCAATGGCTGGTTGTTTCAGGATTGCCTGGGGAGTAGACTGTCACATCCTTCTCCCATTTTTGCGGTACTGGGAATCAAACTTAGGACTTCAGGGAATGCAAAGCGGTGCTTTACCAACTGAACTAAATCCCAGCCTGTGTGTGTGGATAATATTCACATTTTCCACCACTTTCCATATCTGTGAATGATTACAAAGTACCTCTAGGATTGACTTTGCAGCTAAGTAAAATTTTAATGAGTAGTTGAGCTCACAAATACAGAATTTCTGAATAATGAAGATTTATTGCATACATACATATTTACACATATAATGTTTTACTATTGTGCCCAATTTTTCCACTAGTTCTGGTAGTAAAAATGCTCTGCATTCAAAGAATAATAAGAACAATTGCTATAAACACATATTCTGAAGGAAACTTAATATTTACTTGGAAATTGACATCTTACTCTTTTTAGTCCAAATGGAAAGTGTCAAATGATCCATGAAAAAATAGCTATAAAGTATTAGTTCTCATCAGCAAATGCAAAAAGCATGCTAGTATTTTTAAATTTTTATTATTTATTTATTTATTTTGTCCCTGGGAGAGAAATTCAGAAATACCTCAAGTACATTTTCCAGGAGAAAATGGGAGCATATTAATTTTTGAATCATCGCCCATACATATTGAAATGTAATACAATTGAAGACAACTTGTTTTTTTAATTTGGTGGTTATTTTCCTTCTTGAAATACAAATATGATTTCATTCTCTATAAATCAATAAAAGCTACAGCTGGTAATTTCTTTGTTTTGTAAAGAGGAAATTACATCATCACAGTAGTCTTCAGATAAATAAGAACTGCTCATTCCCTAATGTCAGCATTTAAACCACAAACTGAATATCAAAACCTTAAATTGTTATTTGCATTTTATTTTAAAATTATGGAAAAAATTCAGAATGATCCAAACCAAAAAAATAAAACTAAGCCCAGAAAATTATACACTCAGTTATGTTTTTTTTTTTTTTTTATATCAGGACAAGACATGAGAAAATTCTTAGGAAGAAATAAGTTGGTAGAAGCGTGTAATATTGACTTGTAAATTTGTAAATTAAAAGCAACAACAGAATATACTAGTAAACTGTAGTTCACACTAGTTGAACATGAGCATCAGTTTGTGGGACTAAGTGGAATGCTTGTGCCAACAGCCAAAGCATGTTGTTGTTAGGTGCCATCAAGTCTGGGCCAACTCATAGTACATCACAATGAAATACTCCTCGATTCTGTACCAGCCACACAATCTTATTTATGTTTAAGCCCATTGTTGCAGACAGTGTGTCAATCCATCTAGTGGAGAGTTTTCTTTTTTTTCGTTGACCTCCCACTCTCGCAAACATGATGTCCTTTTCCAGGAATTGGTCCCTCCTGATTACATGTCCAAAATATGTAAGCCACATTCTTGCTTCCAAGGAGCACTCTGGTTGCACTTCTAGGACAGATCTTTCGGTGTTTTTGGCAGTCCATGGTATATTCAATATTCGTTTCCAGCACCATAATTCAAAAGCATCAATTCTTCTGTCTCCCTTATTCAATGTCCATCTTTCACAAGCATACCACGTGACTGAAAATACCATGGCATGAGTCAGGTGCACCTTGGTCTTCAATGTGACATCTTTACTTTTCAATACTTTAAAGAGATCTTTTGCCACAGCTTTTCCCAAAGCTAGTCTATCTTAGTCTGGAAGTTCAGCTGAAACCTGACCACCATGGGTGTCCCTGCTGGTATCTGAGAAACCAGTGGCATAGCTTTCAGCCTTATAGCAACACGCAAGCCCCCACAGTATGGCAAACTGACAAACGTGTGGGGGAACCAAAGCATAGGGTACTGAAAAGAGTCTGGGGCTGACTCTCAGAATAAGGGACTCTAGGCGCTCTGTGCTGCAGATTAGCTCTATGCATTCAGGTTAAACTCTTAACTCATGTGTTGGGTACTTGGTTTGAACATTCTCAAGAACAGAGTATGGATTACAGATAACATGATTTTTAATATGTCTCTCACTTCTAAAATTTTCTGAGGCTCCAGCACAAAACTCCTACATTAGGCATTCATTTTGTGAATTTCACAATACCACTTTAAGAGATTACTATGAACAAAAAGGAGTAGAGTAATCCTAAAACAATTAACTAGGACAATGATTTAATTTACCACAAAATCAAAGCGTGTTTGAGAATTAAATGGGATCCTAGAACAAAAATATATGTATTTGAGACATATAAATTGAGTAACCAATGTTTGTGTTATATTGATAGACTTATGAAATAGCTTTTTTTCTCAAAAACGGTGTTCAAAAACAAAAATTTTTAAATAATATTTTATACATGAAGGCAGTATAAAACAATTCTTCACATAGTTTATCTTAATTTTAGAAATAGCATACATTAGAAATTCTTGGACCATATTGAAGAGCTTTAATTTATTTTTAAAAATAATATTTATGTCTAACACCATGTCACTGGTATTTTTACAAAGAATATAGTTCTTATAGCATTATAGCCTTATTATTACTATTTTTCCATGAAATTGTGTTCAAAGCTACATTCTATTGTTAAAATTTTTAATATATTTATTTATATATCCTTATATATATTTACATTTGAATCTTCTATGTTATCTTCTCTGTTATCATTTCAATATTTGAAATTGAGAAAATATTTTCTCTACAGGTATAAAGTTACCTGGGAAATTCAGACTAAAGCTTGCTAAGTAGAAAATTCTCAGTCCAAATAATTTCACCATTTTTTTAATTGAAAATTTTTATTAGGTATCTAGACAAATAGGTTTTTTTTTTTTTTTTTACTGGGGGTCGAACCCAGGGCCTTGAGCTTGCACACTCTGCAAGTGCTGGACCATTGAGCTCTACCCTCAGCCCATGTTTTCATTTTTTGACACAGGGTCTCACTAAATTTCGCAGACTGCATCCAGTCTCGAACTTGCTTGCAATCCTCCTGCCTCCGCCTCCGGAGCCACTGGGATTATAGGTGTGCACCACTGCGCCTGGCTTTAGACACATAGATTTTAAGAAAAGCAATTAAAATAATTAAATTAGTTATCTATTTACACTCCTTTTGACTATTTCTGAATTTAGATGTTGCAAAATTATAAGAACATTAATTTATCTGGTTGACTATAGGAACTGTATTTAGATAATGAATCTTTCATGATAAGATGCTCCAAAGAGAAATTGTAAAGTTTCAAAATTAAATTTCATGCACTCTTGAGTTGTGACCATTTAATTGATATAATTCCTCTTGTGTTTTTGTCGAAATAAAGTTTGATGTCTTCCTCATTGCAAGCTTCTCAATAAACACATTTAAGTAAAGGTTTTAAGAGCAAATTTTTTAGTATTCCATTTGTTGAATAATTTGATTAAAGATATCCACTTAAATTCAAAAACAATGTACTGGAAATATGAAAGACTCGTTTATAATATAGTTCATCTGAATTTTAGGATAGTTACATAGGTTTGCAAAATTGTTCTTCAAATTCCAAATATTTTAAAATCTGATTACTAGTATTATCAAGTGAAAGTTGTGTTTTTCCATT
>VMDO01021187.1:0-35925 GCA_007922755.1 Pedetes capensis
GAGTGAGAACATGTGTTGTTTCTCTTTCTGAGCTTGTGTTCGTTCACTTAAAATAATTTTCTCTAATTCCATCCATTTTGCTGCGAATGACCCTATTTCATCTTTCTTGATTGCTGAATAGTATTCCATTGTGTATATATACCATAGTTTTTTTATCCATTCTTCTGTTGAGGGGCACTTTGGTTGATTCCATATCCTTAAGCCCTAGCAAATCAATAATTGCCTTCAATGTAAGTAATCTGAGTGAGCCAGTTGAAGGGCAGGCTATTGGTAGAGGATATAGAAAATACATTTAAAACTCTTTGGTTTTTACAAGAAATTAATGAAATAGCTTGAAAGTAAAAGAAGGGAAAAACACATACCATGTAAACATTAACTAAAAAACAAATGTGACTATATTAATATCAGATAAAGTATACTTAAAAGAAAAATAAATTATCATAAGGAGATTTGTTAATAATAATTAAATGATTAATCTACCAGGAAGACAAATGTGTTTATGTTTAACAAAAGAACTGCAAAACTCATGAGCAAAATCTCAGAAAGCTAAAAGGAGAAATGTAAAAATCCGTGGATATGCTTCAGTTACTTCCTCCATCTGCTGTCAGCAACAAATAGAGCTACTAAACAAAAAATCAACCAGATATAGAAAATCTGAGCAACACCATCAACAGGATATGAGTGTGTATATATCACTCCACAAGTGCTCATTAAGTATTCATCAAGATAGACCATATCCTGGGCTATAAAACAAACCTCAATATCTTTATAAAAAATAAAATCTTATAGACTCTGTTCTCTGAACATAATGCAGTTGAACTAAAAATTCATAACTGAATACACTAAAAAATCTCTAGACACTTGGGAATTAATACACATCTAAATGATCCACAGATTAAAGAAGAAATCAAAAGAAGTGAGAAATGTATGCAACTAAATCTGTAAAAATGAATACAGCATGCCAAAATATGTGGAATGCAGCAAAAGCAATGCTGAAGGGAAAATTTGTGGCACCAAATGCTTACATTAGAAAAGAGGAAAGGTGTTGTAATAATGTAAGTTCCTACATTGGGAAGCCTGCAGCCGTACCACTGTAGCATCCGATCCCATCAGATCTTGGAAGCTAAGCAGAGTTGGGCCTCATTAGTACTTGGATGGGAGACCTCCTGGAAACACCAGGTGCTATAAGCTTGGGAGAAGGACCTGGCAGCCCACTCCCAAAAAACAATCAGCCATTGAAAACCCCATGAATAGCAGAGAAGCACTAACAATCCTGCTTTGCCTGTTGTACATAGAGCTGCTATGAGTTGGACACCAACTTGATGGCACCTAACTACAACAACATTAAGAAACTAAAAAAAGAAAAGCAGATTAAACCCAAAGCAAATAAAAAGAAGCAGATTATAAATATAAGAAAATGAAATTGAAAACAATAAAGTCAATGAAATAAAACGTTTATAAAAAATTAATACTATTGATAAGCCTCTATTATGAGGCAAAAATAAAAACAAGACATAAATCACTAATATTGGGAATGTAATGTGCACTTCTGTAATCAGGAGATTAATGAGTTCACTACAGATTCAGTAGCCATTAAAATGATTGTAAAAGAATATTACAATTTTATGCTCATAAATTTGATAATTTAAAATAAGTGAACCAATTTCTCAAAAGTTAAAAACAACCAAAACTCAGCCACAATGAATTAGGGGACAATATGAATACTCTTATAAACAGTAAAGAAGTTGAATTAGCAATTAAAACACCCCCCAAAAAAGTAACCAGACCTAGCTCCTGGTTTCACTGGTGAAGACTACCAAACATTTAAAGAGGATTAACGCCAACTTTATACAGTCTTTTCCAGAAAATAGAAAAACAGATGCTATGGTTGGGATAAGTGTCCCTCAAAGGCCTATGTCCCAAAGGCTTGGTCTCCTGCCCATGACACTATTAGGAGGTAGTGGAACCTCTAAGAAGTGGGGCCTTAGTAGGAGGTCTTCTAGTCCTTAGGAATGTGCCCTTGAAAAGGATATTGGGACCCCAGCCCCTTCTTCCTCTCTTCAGTTCTTGACTATGAAGTGAACAGTTTGTTCTATCATCCACTCCCTGCCATTTCTATCTGGTATACCCAACAGAGGCCTAAAAGCAATGTGTCCACCTGACACATGGACTGAAATCTCTAAAACTGTGAGCCAAAGTAAACCTTTTTATCTTATAAGTTAATTACCTCAGATATTTATTACAGTAACAAAGCTGACTAACACAGTACTATATACTATATATAGCAATATCTCTCATCAACTTAAACTAAAAAATCCTCAAGAAAATATTAACAGATTCAAATTATACAAAAAGAATTATACAACATGACCGAGATAAAATTTCTCTTCTTACATTGCTTATATTTGGGAATGTGGATGAGGATGAGGGAAGACAAGTAGTGAAAGGGAAAATACATATTCAAATGAATTTCAGAAATAAGTATGTTGAAGAAAATAAAATAGGCGAAGGAGGTTGAAAATAAAGGAATCCTTTAGAAGGTTATATTTGAACCAATCTGAGGGTAAGTCAGCCTTTCAGAGATCTAAAATCTTATCAAAAGATGTCATTAATAAAGTCAGAAATCTACCTATCCAGACTTGGAGGAACTTGGAAGAAGTATTCATAATGCATATGTCTAACAGAGGACTTATTGATAGAACTGGTTTTAAAGAATGCTTACACATCAGTGATAAAAACACAACCAAATACAAAAATGACAAAAGATTTGAACAAGTATTTCACAAAAGAAAAGATATCCAAGTGACCAATGAACATTTGAAAAACTGCTTCATATGATCAAGTACCAGAGAAGTAAAAAAATTAAAACTACAGTGAGATACTATTGTATACCTATTAGAATAGGTAAAACGCAAATGACTTCCTATACCAAGCATGTGTGCCCTAAGGTGGGAGATGACACAAAACATCTGTGACTCTTATACTTTGCTAGAAGTATAATACCACTTTGAAAACTGGCAGTTTTTAATGAAATTAAATTGTGACTATCTTATGACTCAGTGATTTCTGTCCTGGTTAAAAAAACTGAATGCATATATTCACAAAAAGACTCGAAGAAGAATTTTCCTAACAGCTTTATTCCTTATACCTAAAAACTGAAAACAAACCAAATACCTATAAACAGAAAACAGATAACCCATTTGTGGTATATTTATATAATGAAATATCATAACAGTAGAGTAAAATGAGTTGCAGATTCATTCAGTAACATGGATAAACATCAAAACATATTTAAAGAAGGCAGAAACAAAGTACATGTTGAGTGAATCCATTTATATGAAGTTCAAGAACTGACAAAAATCTTTGGTAACAGAAATCAAGATGGTGGGTATTGACTGGAGAAAAGCATAGGAAGACATTCATGGGGATGGATCGATCTCTTAGTGGTGGATATACAAGGTTTATGTCTGTTAAAATTCATCTAGCTCATTTTAGTATATGTTTAAGGTGTTCGACAACAACAAAAAGAACTGGCTGAAGAATACACCAAGCAAATAAGCAGTTAACTGCAAAGATCTTAGAATAGAAATTATTTGATGTGGTCAAATAATAGAAACAAAGCCAATGAGTCTGAGGGAGTGGGCTAGAAATTTATCAGTTAATATGGAAGTATACTGAAGTGACATTAAATGACAATATCTTAACCGAGTATACTATTAACTTAGAGTGTTTTGGGTTAAAAATTTTGTTCAACTATTTGACATTTGTATGAGATACAGTAGAAAAATATTGACCTGAAAGCCAGTAGACTTGGTTGTACCCCTAAGTAACCAGTAAGTTTTGGTCATTCTGTACTTTCTATTTCACTCATTTGAAAAATTATGATATTGATCTAAATGATAGTTGACAGTCTTTCCACCAAAAATTTTGTGTACCTTAAAAAGAATTTAAAAAACACTAAACCAAAGAAGAAATCTACATTATTGCTTTTTTTTTTTTACAGAAATACTTATGACCAAAGTTATAACAGAAACTGGCTTTTAAGAAATATTAGAATATTTTAAATCCCCATCAAAGAAATGGAGCAGAAACCTAAGTAAGGATATGTTATCAAAATCTTCTCTAGGACAACCAGGAAAAGAATGAAATTTTTCTGTATATATTACATTGCATTACATTTACTAAGGAGATAAGAAAAAAAGAAAAATTGGAAGACAGTTTCTGCCAAAATATATTTTTAATTTTTACAGTTTTGGCTTTTTCAAATTATTTTTGGATATTAGTTAGACATTGCCTATGAGTGTTTTTATTGTTGATGATGATGGTTTGTTCATTTGTTTTAGTGTCCCTCAGAGTTAAATCTCCTGGCTTCACCTAAACACGGTTAAAATCATTCTAGTTTCCAGGAAATGAGCAAATATTTGCCTTAAGTGTTTAGAAGATAATTTTTTTACACTGCCTTATCTACAGTTTATGTTACTCAAGGAAGGAATGTCACATATAAATGCTTTAAACATCCCAAATGGGAATTTGTCTCCAAGGGCACCATTCCCAAATGCTAGACTTTCCAGTCACAGAAGCCTTTCGTCTGTTACATTTACAGGCATCCCCTGTGACTGTGTCCTCCAATTGGAGTTCTGGGGCTGAACCCATATTTACTAGTGATGTAGCATCTGCTGTGCAGCCAGTACTGCAGAAGGTAAAATGTCCCCACAGCTCTCTGCAGACACACGCACATGCTCCAGTGAGCTGAGCCTGTGGCCCAAGAGCTAAGGATTTCAACTTTTCTCTTTTTTTCTCTTTGCTTTTCTTTTCTGTTAACTTTGTTTTTTCTTTTAGAATGACTATCATGCTTCCTTTTTCCAAATTTGGCAGAAATGCTGTCAAGTTTCCTTAAAAAGGTTGAAAAAAAAACTCCAAATTGCTTTGATATCAGTGCTAACCTGTGGTGTTCATGTCCTGAGCTCTGGCTGCTGAAGGAACCATAGATATTCAGGCAAAGGTATTTGAGAACTGTTTTGAGATGTTTTAGTCTCAACCTGTTGCATTAGACCAAAAATAAGCCTCGATTAACCAGTGATTTTTTGCTGTTATATTCTTACCGGCCCAACATTAGCATTGGCCTATTAAGGACTCAATCAAAGGGACCTTGAATAAATAGCATCCAGGTCTACACTACATTTCCTGGTGCCCATCAACACCATGGGTATTAGTCTACAGGGGACAAAGAAGCAAGAATGAGATGGCAACTTAGCTAAAAGGGCTGCAGGTAAATAACACTTCTCTGAACCTGGACCAAGATAAACAAGATGGTGCCAACAAGAAGACTTTCCTCATCCCACTACCAGGAAGACGAGGAAGGAGATGAGGAAAGGAACACCTTCCTGGATCTTCACTTACAATAAGCCTGGGATTCCCTCTAGTACTATGTGATGCACATTTGCTGCAAACCAGTTCAATTTGCACCCTAGTTCAACTAGCTCCGTCAACTTCACATTGGTCTCAGTGAAGTTCTCCCCTTTGGTGGTGTTGGTAACCATGTACAGCTTGATCGTGGTATTGACGCAGGCATGCACAAAGTTGTTCTGGTTGCTGTACTGATCCACAGGAGGATAGTACACTTGGTTAGGGTAGCAGTACATGTTTTCATGGTAGTAACGGTCCCCATAGTCATTGCCAAAATGTATGAGAGGCCCGCTCATAGCACTCCCCCAGCATGTAGCCACCAAGGCCCCGACCACTGTCCCAGCCATGATGCTGGAGTCCCAGCACCTGCCATGTGCTTCATGTTGGTTTTTGGCTTACTAAGCTTGCCTCATTGATTGTGAGTGCCACCTGCTTGAACCCAGCCACTGCTGCCATGGGGCTGTCCCCAGCCACCACCACCCTTGGGTTACCTCCAGGGATGCCCTGCCCAGGGTATCAGCTTCCCACAGTGTTCCACCCTCCTCCAGGCATTTGCCACTTCTTGCAGAGGCCAGTGTCACTCTGTGTGGCCACAAAGAGAACCAGCAACCAAAGTTCACCATGATGACTGATCTAACTTGGAGCAATGCCTCTGGGAAGATAGAATGCTTCTGTCTGACTGAAACTGTGCAGTTCTGAAATATATTCAAAAGTCTTATCTTGGTTTTGAATGTAAATAATCCTCCTGCCTCAGCCCCTCTCTTCCCACCCTGAGTGCTAGGATTACAGGTTTGTGCCACCATTCCCAGCTGGTTGCCTGTATCTCTTAATTCTGTTTGTTGAATTAATCCTCATTATTGAAATACAGCTTAATATTAGCGGGGTTTTTTTTTAAATAAAATGCTTTAGATACTGTAAATGTGTAGAGTTTTATTTATTCCTCATCAATGGCTTCTTAGAAACTAATATATTCACATTATATTTATTCAGTATTATTTATTTAACTCATATTTATTTGTTTGGGGCTGGGATTTAGCTCAGTTGGTAGAGCACTGTGCTGCAGTCTCTGAGGTTCCGAGTTCAATTCCCAGCACTGCAAAAATGGGAGAAGGACCTGGCAATCCACTCCCAAGGCAATCCCGAAACAGTCAGCCATTGAAAACCCTATGAGGGTCACTACGAGTCAGATACCGACTCGACAGCACCTAACAACAACGACAACAACACATTTATTTGTTTTAGCCTGCAGCTGTACCACTATGGCATCTGATCCTGTCAAATCTTGGAAGCTCAGCAGGGTCGGGCCTGGTTAGTACTTAGATGGGAGACCGCCTAAGAACACAAAGTGCTGTAGGCTTCAGAGCAAGACCCAGCACCCATTCCCTCTCAAAAAAAAAAAAAAAAAAAAAAAAAAAATCAGCCATTGAAAACCCTATGAATAGCAGAGAAACACTAACACTCGTGTTTTGTCTGTTGTATGTAAGGTCCCTATGAGTAGGACACTGACTTGACAGCACCTAACAGCAATGACAATTTATTTGTTTTACTTTCAGAACTGAAAGCAGAAGCTAGTCTAATGGACCAAATGAGTAGTTGTGATAGTTCATCATCAGATTCCAAAAGTTCATCATCTTCAAGTAGTGAAAATAGTTCTAGTGACTCAGAAGATGAAGAGGGCAGAGCCTTTCCTTCTGGTCCAGGACATCCTATTATGTCTTCCATACCACAGTACAGAACTCCTGATACAGACGCTAGTCATAATAGATTTCATGACAACAGAGGCCTTCTGATGAATACTTTACGTAAGTATACATAAACACAAATACGTATAAAAATTAGAATTCCTGGTAGGGCCATGTGGATTGTGATATAAACTTTAGGTAAAGAGGAAGATTCCTATTTTATATATTTGACAATGCTAACCATTACTGTTTTGTTGAATTATTGATTTTCTTATGACTGTGATTACAATGCTTTCTTGATATTTTTTCCTAGATAATCTCTCTCTGTGTTGCATATTTCAAATCTTTTAGTCATTAGAGCTGGAAGTTCTTTAAACCTTTCTCCAGGGTCCTTTTTCTTTCTATTCTACCATTTTTCCCTAGTCATTTTTCTGTCACAATCAATACTTATATGTAGCATATCTCTCATCTGAGAACTGCTGAGTTCTAGACACACACATCCAACATCATCTCCTAGTAAATAAAAGGTACTTCAAATAACTTTTCCAAAACCACCTCAGAATCTTAGGCTCATCATGTTCCCTTTTTGTGAAAGGCAGTATTTATCTAATTATGCAAACCAGAAGCCTGATTGCATTCAAAAGTTGAGTTCTTCTCTCTTTTTACAGTGTAGCTAATATTTCACTAGGTCCTGGTGATTTTGCCTGCTAGTTTTCAAATTCATTTATATCTCTTCATACTGACCATTTGCACCCTAGTACAACTGACCATTTTTTTCTTGCTTTAACTACTATAATGGTTTCCTAATTGGTTCACCCCTAATCTATACAAGGCCATTTTTGATCCATCATGTATCTTGTAGCCATATTGACCTTTACAAAATTCAGATATAATTTATTACCTCTCCTGCTTTAAACTTTGCAAAGTTTGTCATTTCTTATATGAAATAGAGACAAGACACACTTTAACATTGTCTTGCTCTGTTTTGAGGGGGGTTTGTTTTGGTTGGTTTGGTTTTCTTTGAAAAGTGGTCTTGCTGTGTAGCCCTAGCTGGCTTCAACATCATGAACCTCCTGCTCAGCCTTTCTAGTGCTGGGATTATAGGTTCATGCCACCATGCCTAGCTTGATGCTATTTCTTTTTGCCATTGTATACAAATACTTTGATTCACCTCAGATTCCTTATACATACTGTCCATTGAGACAGAATCATTTCCTTTTTCTCATGTAGTTAAATTTTTCTTCTTTAGATTACAGTTTAAAGTTTACTTTCTTAAGGAAGCCTTCTACTACCTTCTTGTCATGTTGTCTTCCTTCTTATAGACCTTAGAATACCAGATATATCTTTATGTCAATTGTGACGATTGTAAATTTACATTTATTTTTGCGATTTGCTCTCTTCCTCTAGTGTATAAGTTTCATAGAGACAGGAATCTTGGTTTTGCTTATAATTGAGTACTAGCCTAGCATAGTACCTGATACATAGTAGATGCTTAGTAAATACTTTTTAGTTATTACTCCCTGAAGGGAATAAGATTTTATGTTTGTTTAAAACTAATCTCATTGTATTAATCATTAATGAAGAAAGTAAGTGGCTAGGAAAAACTGACCAGCCTAATAACAGAACTAAAGAAGAGAGGAGCATGCTGGGTGTGGTGGCGCATGCCTGTGATCCCAGCAGCTCGGGAGGCGGAGGCAGGAGGATCTCAAGTTTGAGGCCAGAGGCAGACGGTGTAACTTAGTGAGACCCTGTCTCAAAAAAGTAAAAAAATGGGCTGGGTGCAGCTCAGTGATCCAGCACTTGCAAAGCATGCAAGTGCAAGGCCCTAGGTTCAACAACCCCCAGTACCACAAGAAGAAGAAGAAGGAGGAGGAGGAGGAGGAGGGGGAGGGGGAGGGGGAGGGGGGAGGGGGGAAGGAGGAGAAAGAAGGGAGCCAAAACTGAGTGGCAGAGAGTTGGAGTAAATTGAGTTAATTAAGGACTAGATAAGATCTCCTGAACTTCTAGTTACTTAGTGTTATTATTCTTGACTTGTGAGGTAAAATTGGAGCATCTGGTTTCCTGAATGGCGAAGGGAGCATGGAGAAAATGAAGATTAGTTGGGCTGAATAAGAAGCTGAGTAAAAGAAAAAAACTTCTCAGAAATTACCGGGTTCTATAGATTTAAACATCTGAATAGGAATCAGAATATCTATGCTGTGTCTGTATATCTTATCACATATTATTAAATCAATATTAATTTATTGTCGGATGTCGTGGTACATGCCTTTAATCCCAGTGACTTGGGAGGCCTAGGCAGGAAGATCACAAGTTCAAGGCTAGAGGCAGCCTATGTAACATAGCAAGACCCTGTCTCAAAATAAAAAGTAAGAAATGAGCTGGGGTACAGCTTAGTGGTAGAGCACTTGCAAGACATGCGTGAAGACCTGAGTTTAATTTCCCAGTGCCGCCAAAAAAATTTTTTTTAAAGTTAGCAGTTCATTAACTTTTCTGGAGTTTCAATTTCCTGTTTGGAAGTTGAAGACATATTGCCTTGAAGAACTTTGAAGAAATTCAGGAGAGTTTATGTTCTAGAATTTTTTTAAAACCCTGAAGTAGTTTTCTGGTACAACATGGTACAGTGAATTAAGTTTTTAAATCTCTCTTTCTGCAGAACACAGTAACAGTGGTTAGAGTATAAAAAGATAAAAGCTAAACATAGCCAAGATCAAATTTAAGATAGATATTCATAGATAAGAACTGGAACACAAACATAAAACAGTATACTTAGAGGGTCTAAAGCCATTGGCTCTGAGCTCAAGAGGAGGTGGTAGTGGTAAGGAGCTTGGTTACCTTCAGGGACAGTTAATTTAAAAGTGCTTGAAACTATAGAGAATATGGGATGGAGGGGGAGGGAGAAGGGTTAGTAGAAATGAGGTTACTCTTCATTTACTAAAGAGAGGCTGGAAAAAGGGACTATTTACATACTGGCTGAGGCTGTTATTTTTTAGAAGCTGTAGCATCTATAGAGTCTCGTTATCCATTAGCTTTCTGAAGGGATCTACCGTATCTCCAATATACTCACGAGCAATCTCCTAATGAGATTATGAAACTTGTTTCTGGTAGTGAGACTCAGAGGACTAGGTAGAGGGAACCACAAAACTGTCAAGTGGTCTGAGAGCAAAGAAAAGCAGAAACTTCCCACTCAAAATGAGCAAGCATAATTCTGAAACAAGAAAAAAATCTAATGCTAAGAAACTCAGCCAACAAAATTAACAATTGGAACATGGATTCTTTCCAAATGAAAATCTTTTTATAGAACAGTTTAAGACAAAGACATTTAAAGAAGTATGCTGAAAATGTTCAAAGAGGTACATGAAGACATAACTTTCAAAAGACATAATAAAAAAAGCCAAACTGAGATGAAACAAAACCCAACAGATTATGAAAAAGAGCCAAGGATTGTGATTGTAGCTCAGAGAACTTGCTTAGCATGCACAAGGCCCTAGGTTAGACTCTCAGAACCGTAACAAATAAAAGAGAATTAATTAGAAAGACTGGTCATTGAAAGTTTTTGAAAAATCAGTAAGTGAGAAAAACTGTAGACAAGACATAGTTAAAGAATGTATTAGTGAAATGGAAGATAATACTAAGGAACTAACCCAGAACATAATATATCAAATGAATGCAGTTCAAGGATAAGGAAAATAGACATTAAACATTGTATGATAGGAATCCCAGGAAAAGATTAGAAGGGATAGTATGAAAACTCAATCCTGAGAATTTTTCAGCATTGAAAAAAGCAGTGAATCTACTCCAGTTAATAATCAAGATAAATACTAGCTGCTAAACTACAAAGCATCAAGGATGAAATGGCAACCTCCAGGGCCCACCTGAGTCAAAGCCAGCATTACTTTTTACATAAGAAACTGCAATAAACTCAACTCCTCTCCCTGCTTCCATGTGTCTTTCACATCATTATAATGTGTTCACTGATATACAATCACGTTCACGTCAGTTGGTAAAATTGTCCTATGAATTCTCATTATGTTTCAAATAAAATCCAGAGTTTTTACCTTGGCCCTTTGGATATCTTTCTAACCTCATTTCCTACCATTGTCTTCCTCATTCATTCCACTAAAGTCACGTCACCTTCTTGCAAGTCAAAGATTATAAGCGTTATACTCCTGCCTTGGGACATTTGCACTTGCTGTCACCTTAGGCTGGATACTGCACATCCCTCTCCCCACTTTTTAAAAATAGCATTCTACATTTGGCTTTCTGTTCAAGTATTCCCCCTCCCCAAGAAAGCCTTCACAGCTTCTCTATCTAAAATAGTACCCACCCCTACTCTCTCCATACCCATTTTTATTTTTTCATAGCACTTATCCTTGTTCAGCATTGTTAGATGTTTATTTATTTACTATCTTTCTCCTCCATTGAATTGTTAGATCCATGACTAAGCAAACAGATGAGTTACAAAGGAATCAGTGATGAGATATTCTTGACATGTATTCCTTGGTAATTTTAATTGTATTTTAAATAAAAAATTATATAACATTTTTTCACTCTTCTAAATGATAGTTTAATCATCTAAACCATATTCTCTCATCTATTTATTTATTTATTTATTTAGCAGTACTGGGGGTTGAACCCAGGGCCTCATATACACTAGGCAAGTGCTCTACCACTGAACAATCCTCTTCATGGTTTAAAAATATTTTTTATTTTTAAGTTGTACAGACTAGCCTCTGGCCTAGAACCTACAATTCTCCTGCCTAAGCTTCCCAAGTACTGGTATTACAGGCATGCACCATGGTACCTGGTTCAGTTTTTGATGTAATAAGTGATGTGAAAGGAGAGGTGATGTTAGTATGTGAAAGAAGACTAAAATAGATGCCGAGTTTAAAACTTTGTTGACATTTGGTGGTATATTTTTTTCTTTCCAGGCAGTATTAATTATTTAACTTACTAATTATGAGATTGAATTACAAGATAAGAAATCTGATTAAGTACAAAATACTAACTGAACAGAATCACTTTGGATATTACATTTTGTGTAATATTTGTTATACAATATTGAATATATTAAATATTAATGTTTCAAATATTTTGTTACTACAGTTTTATTATTTCTTTTTCATTTTAGGGAATGATTTGCAGCTGAGTGATTCGGAAAGTGACAGTGATGACTAAAGCAGTGTATAGCTATAAATGCAATATTTTCAAGACGTGATAATTTATTTTGTATCAAGAATGAAAATTCCTAAGACTTTCCTAACACTGATGAAAATATATAACTTTTGATGATAAATTTGGTTCATAATTTTAAACTTTCTATTGAGTACAAGCATTTTCATATGGTATCTTCATTTAATCATAATAAAACTAATATGATATTTAATAGGTGAGAAAACAGACTTAGAGGTATTATTAGTTAATAAGCAGCAGATCGATTGTTCCAGAGTCTAAGTTCATTGCTGTATTTTACCACACTGCTGTCTCCAACTGTGCAATGCTAAAATTACTGATTTGTAATAAATGTCCATTTTTTTAATTATATCTGAGCCTTTCCTGTCTGATATTACTTAAATTATGGTGGAAAATACCTTCATTCTTGACAAAATTAAACTATAATTTACACTAAAGCTAAAGTTAAATAATTATTTTAATGAAATAGCCATTCTGTCATCTCTTGTAATATTTTCCATTTATTTTACTTTCAAGAAAACAACAGGCAGTTAACTGTTAAGAAGATAGTATTTGTATTTATAGTATCTTTGAATTTGGGAGAAATAATAAATATTTGATTATGCTTGAAAGCTAGTACCAGCAGGTTCCTTTTAATTTTTTAAAAACAATTTTAGGTTCATAGCAAAATTGAGTAGACAGTTTGGAGAGTTCCTATATCCTCTGACCCTACTATCAATACCCTGCTCCAGAGTGGTGGTGTATTTGTTATAATTGATGAACCTGTGTTGATACATCATCATTACCCAAAGACTTGTAGCTTACATTAGGATTCACTCTTGCTGTTATTTCTATAGATATTGATAAATGTTGTTGTTGTTGTTGTTGTTGTTAGATGTCCTTGGAGTCCAACTCACAGCAGCCGTTATTGGGTTTTCAGTGGCTGATTATTTCAGGATAAATCTGGGAGTGGATTGCCTTGTCCTTCTCCCATTTTTACAGTTGTTGTTGTTGTTGTTAGGTGCCGTCGAGTAGCTATCCGACTCATAGCGACCCTCTGTACAACAGGGGAAACACTATTGTCAGTGCTTCTCTGCTGTTCATAGGATTTTCAATGGCAGATTGATTTTTGGGAGGGGTTTGCCAGGTCCTTCTCCCAAGCCTACAGCTTCTGGTGTTCCCAGGCAGTCTCCCATCCAGGTACTAACCAGGCCCGACCCTGCTTAGCTTCCGAGATCTGACGGGATCGAATGCCACAGGGCTATGGCTGCAGGCATTTTTACAGTGCTGGGGTTTAAATCCAAGACCTCAGAGAGTGCAAAGTAGTACTCTACCAATTCAGCCAAACCCAGCCCCACTGGCAATATATGCAGTAATAATGTCCACAGCCATACCACCCTGGCATCCAGTCTCAACAGATCTCTGAAGCTAAGCATAGTCAGAATTGGTTAATGCTTGGTTGAGAAACTGTGTGAGAATACCAGATGCTGTAGGCTTGGGAGAAGGACATGGAAGCCAACTCCCAAAACAATCAGCCATTTCAATAAATAGCAGAGGAGCACTGACAATAGTGCCAGGCATGGCACAAGTGTCAGGTAATGTTTTGTCTGTAGACATAGAGTAGCTAGGAGTTGGACTCGACTTGATGGCACCTAAGGACAATTTATGTAGTAATAAAAGGACTATATCATCATAGTAACATACATAATAGTGTGATTGCCCTAAAAGTCTTCTGTGCTGTGTCCATTTGTCTCTCTTTCCACTCTACCCCTTGACAACTGCTTAAGGAAATGAAGAAAAAATTCAATCCTAGAGTAGCAATAGTGAAGGATGCTGCAGGGACTATATTAAATGACACAGGAAACATCAAAAGAAGATAGAAGGAATACACAGAGTACTTGTACCAAAAATAATTGGGGGATGACTAACCATTTCAAGAGGTTGCATTTGATCAGGAACCAATGGTACTGAAGGATGAAGTGGAAGCTGCCTTAAAGGAATTGGAGAAACACAAGCCTCCAGGAATTGATGGAGTACCAAATGAGATGTCTCAACAAACAGGTTGCAGCACTGGAGGTGCTCACTTGTTTATGCCAAGAGATTTAGAAAACAACTACCTGGCCAACTGACTGGAAGAGATCCATATTCATGCCTATTCCTAAGAAAGGGGATCCAACAAAATGTGGAAGTTATTGAAAAATATCATTAATATCATGTGCAAATTAAATTTTGCTAAAGATCATGCAAAAGGGACTGCAGCAATATCTAGACAAGGAAGTGCCATAAAATAAAACCAGATTCAGAAGAGCAGGTGACACCAGGGACACCATTGCTGATGTCAAATGGATATCAGCTAAAAGCAGAGAATACCAGAAAGATGTCTCTCTATGCTTTATTGACTATGCAAAGGCATTTGACTGTGTGGGTCACATTAAATTATGGATAACATTGTGAAGAATGGAAATACCAGAGCACTTAATTGTACTTACGAGGAATCTGTACATGGACCAGGAGGCAGTCATTCAAACAGAACAAGGAAACATTGCCTGGTTTAAAGTCAAGAAAGGGGTGTGTCAGGGCTGTATCATTTCACTGTACCTCTTCAATCTCTGTGCTGAGCAAATAATGTAAGAAGCTGGACTTTATGAAGAAGAACACAGCATCATGATTGGAAGAAGATTCATTAATAACCTGCATTATGTAGACAACACAATTCTGCTTGCTGAAAGTGAAGAGGATTGGAAACGTTTACAGATGAAAATCAAAGAAAAGTGCCTTCAGTATGGATTGCACCTCAACATCAACAAAAGTCCTTACAACTGGGTCAGTACACAGCTTCATGATAAATGGAAAAAAGACTGAGGTTGTCCAAGAGTTTGCTTTACGTATTTCTACAATCAGCCCCTGTGGAAGCAGCAGTCAAGAAATAAAAAGACTCATTGCACTGGGAAAAGCTGTTGCAAAAGACCTCTTTAAAGTGCTAAAAAGTAAAGATGTCACGATGAAGACAACAGTGTGCCTCACCCATGCCACTGTATTTTCAGTCACATCATATGGTTTGTGAAAGCTGGATGTTGAATAAGGGAGCCAGGAGAAGAATTGATGCATTTGAATTATGATGCTGGAGGTGAATATTGAATATACAATGGACTGCCAAAAAACCCGACAGTTCTGTCCTAGAAGAAGTGCAACCAGAGTGCTCCTTGGAAGCAAGAATGGCCAGACTGGGCTTACATGTTTCGGACATGTAGTCAGGAAGGACCAATCCCTGGAGAAGGACGTCATGTTTGGGAGAGTAGTGGACTGCCGAAAGAAAGGAAGACCCTCAACTAGATGGACTGACACAATGTCAACAACAATGGGCTTGAACATAAAAAAGATCGTTCCTGGCACAGGATCAGGGAGTGTTTCATTCTCTTTGTACATAGAGTGGCTTTGAGTTGCACCTGACCTGATGGCAGCTAACAACATCAGTAGTTAACTAAGAACTACCACTGTCATTTATTACTCAACTAAAGCAAATTCATACATTCAAACTAGCTAGTAAAATCTGCATATCATTTTTATATGTTAACACAAAGTATATAGGTTTTTGTTGTTTGTTTGTTTGTTTGTTTTTTGTAGTCCTGGGGATTGAACCCAGGGCCTCGTGCTTGCATGCTTTGCAGGTGCTGGACCACTGAGCTGCACCCCAGCCCTTTTTTTTTTTTTTTTTTTTACTTTTTTGAGACAGGCTCTCACTAAGTTATGCAGACTGCCTCTGTTCTCAAACTTGTAATCCTCCGGCCTCCACCTCCCGAGCCGCTAGGATTACAGGCATGCGCCACAGCACCTGGTGACAAAGTATAATAGTTTGTACTGAAAGTTGTTATGCTGAGATTTCTTTTATTAATGTTAACTCTACCAGAAATGAGTGTGTGGCAAGATGAGCTGGTAAAGTGGCTACATAACATACATTATGTTCTCAAACTTTACTTCCTACAATTCAAACAACTCATCTTCTTCCCTCCTTGTTATTCCTCTGTAAATGAAACATTCTTAAAGACATTGTTCTTTTTCTTTCTTTTTTGTTGTTCTTTTTTATTTGTTCGCTTATTCATTGAGACAAGGTCTCGCTACATATCCCAGGCTGGCCTCAAACTCATGATTCTCCTGCCTCAGCCTCCTGAGTATTGGGGTTGTAGGAATGTGCCACCGTGCCTAGTTTAAAGAATATTTTTATTGTTTGAATACCTGGTATATCATCATTCTGTGTACCCCTCAAGAGTATTTAAGTATCTTAGGAATGAAATAATATTCCCTGTGCTTCTGTATGGCCTTACCTGATGCATTTTCAAACATCAAATTAGGGAACTTGCAGATTAGACAAGTTCTCTTATGCAAGGTTCTCTGCCACACACATCTGATGATCCTGACATGACTCCAACCACTTACTCTTTCAGTTTGACCTGTTCGAATGGTTTAATTAAACTCATAATAGTAGTATAAGCATGCAAGCAGGAAAAGTTGGCTACAAAGAAACAAAAATCACAGGCTTTAAACTGTTCAACACTAAAGCTCTAAAAGTAATGCATCTTCACAAGGGTACAAGTGTGATCTATGAATTATGCTTTCATGAAATATGATCAGTAATTAACAAAAATCATTCTTAGACATGTCAGAATTCAGGAATTAGATCTCTCCAATACGTTCCTATAATAATTATTTTGGTAATTTCCAGTTATTAAGAGATGAATCCAAATTAAGAACTCAAGAATGGGAAAAATTATTTAAAATGTAACTTTAAAAGATTGATACCTATTCAATATTTTGAGAATTGTCCCCTCAATGAGACTTGCTCATTTTGAAGGAGAAGGTAACATTCATGCACAGAAACACTTTAAGCAGAAATTACTTCTCAGATGCAGATTGGAGGAAAAATCTCAAGAGCTTAGCCCTACTATCCTGAGGTTGCAATCCTAGTTGGACAACCATATTTCAGGCTAAGGATGTGCAGCAGAAGCCACAGCTGGCCCAAGCTTTTTACACCAGCCCTGAAACTACATGCATATGCTTAGGACACCAAGTTGGGAAGGGGCACTTTTGTTTTTCTCTCTACTCTCATACCATAACAGTCCACCCAAAAGACTTCTGTGATCCTAAAATGTGTGATAATTTCTCTTCACTACCAAACAAGCAAGCAATTCAGCAAACACCAGCTAGCTGTCCTCTAATTCAATTCAACTCTGACACTACCTGCCTGGAGATAACATTAGATCCCACAGGTTGAGGACTCAGTCCCCAAAACTGCCCCCCTCCCACTTAAGATGCCAATTACAAACCCCAGGTTGTTTTACCTGTATTTATGACCAACCAACTATAAATTGGGGTTCTCTCATCAGGTTTGATTAATTTACTGAGATGGCTCACAGAACTTTGAAACACATCTGTTTATTCTTATGGAAACTTCATTGTATAAGTTCAATTGCTAATAGAAAGAAGAAACTCAGCTAGGCCTATCTATTCAGATTCTTCAGCATTCTTCGTCATGAGTACAGAGCAAGATCCTTCTGGAATGAACAGGGTCTAATGACCTACTATCAGACAAAAAAGATCAGAGACATTTCTTCATGGCCAGCTCTAATACAGAAAGGTGGGGAAACTAAGATCAGAATACATTTTTATTTTGTGTGTTCTACCCTGGGAAAAGAATTTTTAGTTTCTATAGTCAGCTTTGTGGAGAAAAAGGAGCAAGGAAATGAGTCAAGGAGAGAAGACGTGTCTTTCTCAGGCCTGCTTTGGAGACCTAAAGTGCCCTAGCATTATTCTGCCAATTAGAAAATAACATGGTTATGGAAGTAATGAGCCATAAACCATGGATAAAAACTGTGTGTGTGTGTGTGTGTGTGTGTGTGTGTGTGTGTGTGTGTGTACGTATGAGCGCACGCGCAAGATGGAGAGAGAGAGAATCTCAGTATCACAGACTCTCAAAAGAGCCTGATGAAAAAAAACAGGAAGACTTGAAAATAACTTTGAATACATTTCCCTGCACTTGCCAGTCCATCAGCAGAAGTTCAAGGTGTTAAAGCCCAACTTTTGTCCAATCTTTAACCACTCAGTAACTCTTGCTTCAACTTCCCAAATCTCACATGAGTTCTAGCTTAACCCTTACAAAGAAAGTGATTCTAGGAAGCATAGTTTCTAGCTTAAACTAAGTTGACAACAGCCAACACTATACCTGGAAACCTCCCAACTGTCCATCAACAGAAGAATGGCTTAATAAGTTTTGGCATATTTGTGTAGTGAATTCTACCAAACAATAGGGGAAAAATCTTGTTACAGGCAACAACCTGGTTGAATTTTACCACTGTAAAAATAGAAAGAGAGGCTGGGCTTGGTGGCTCATGCCTGTAATCTCAGCAACTCAGGCGGTGGAGGCAGGAGGATCGTAAGTTCAAGACCAGAGAGAGGCAGCCTACATAACTTAGCAAGGCCCTGTCTCAAAATAAAAAGTAAAAAAAAAAAAAAATGGGCTGGGAGTGCAGCTTAGTGGTATAGCACTCACAAAGTATGCAAATGTGAAGCCCTGGGTTCAGCCCCCCAGTACCATAAAAAGAAAAGAAAGGAAAAATAGAAGTTAAGCACAAAAAATACGAACAGTATTTTCCATTTATATGAAGTTCAGAATAGGCAAAACAAATCTATGGTGACTGTGGGACAGACTTGGGGAGTGGGTGACTGGGAGGCAGAAGGAAAGCAGTGGGTATTAGTCTCTGAAGAGCTTCCAGAATTAAGTGCTAGAATTTTTTTTATAGTGGTGGTGTGTGATTTACACATATATAAAAATTAGTGGAGTTGTACACTTAAGATTTGAGCACTTTATTGTAAGGTATATTTAATTTTAAAAGTCCATCAAATCAATAGAAAGATATTTGCAACATAGAGGCAACGTGTTAATAGCATTAATACACAAACACATCTTATAAATTTATAAGGAGACAACTCAATTAAAAAATGGGAAGGGAAAATGAATAGGCAATTCCAAATATTACAAAGCATTTACAATGGGCTCGGCAATCTCACTTCTGGGAGTTTATCCTACAGATATATTTACTTATAGCAATGCTTTTGTTGCCATATGATTTATAATAGCAAAAGACTAAACCTGAGTATCCATCAACTGAAGAGTAAACTACTTTTGCATTCATATAGTTGATAACCTGTCACAGATCTATTGACTATTTGGATATCCTTTTTGTGAAATATCTGTTTACATCTTTTGAACATTTTCCCATTTACTTTCCATCTTTTGTTGCTGATTTTTTTTATGCAGTATGGATGCAAATCCTTTGATTGATAGATAGGTAGATTTATTTGTTTATTTTTGTAGTACTTGGAGTTTTAACCCAGGGCATCATTTGTGCTTTGTAAGCACTGTAACACTGAGCCACACCCCTAGCCCATTTTTTACTTTTTATTTTGAGACAGGATCTCACCAAGTTTTACAGGCTGCCTCTGGCCTCGGACTTATTATCCCCTGCCTTTACCTTCTTTGTCACTGAGATACAGGCATGCACCACTGCACCCTGCTTTGACAGGTATATTTAGTTATGAATATTTTCTCCCACTCTGTAATGTATATTTTCTTCTTTTATTTTGATTCTGGGAATTGAACCTATGCCCTTGTGTGTGCTAGGCAAGCACCTTACCACTGAGCTTCATCTGAGCTATATCTCCAGCTCTTGGTTTTCTGAGATAGAGTCTTGCTGTGTAACTTAAGCTGGCCGTGAACTTGCTATATATCCCAGACTGCTCTCAAACTCATGATCCTCCTGCTTCAGGCTCTCAAGTGCTGGAAATACAAATGTGTGCCCCACTATGCATGGCCTGTCTTTTCATTCTTAAAGATGTCTTTTGGCAAACAAAATTTCTTCATTTTAATATTGTCCAGTATATGAGATCTTTTCTTTTATGGTTTTAATGTGTTAAGAAACTTCAGCTTACTCTACAGTTATAGAGATTTCTCTTAGGTTTTCTTCTAAAAAGTTAATATTTTTATTTTAATATTTAGATCTGAAATATTTAGATATTTAATGTTTAGATCTAATATAGAATTTATTTTGTATATGGTATAAGGATCAAAATAATTTTTCCATATGGATATCCAAATGGTGTATTTATTGAAAACACCATCATTTTTCCCTCTGCACTGCAGTATCATCTTTGTTATAAACAGTGTATGTATGAATGTTTTTGTGAACTTTGTTCTATTCCACTGATTGCTTTGTATACATAATAATTCTGTTCTAATTATTATAGCTTTATAATAAGTCTTAGTAAAAGTCCTCCACAATTGTTCTTCAAGATTGACTTTTCTATTCATGACTTTATGCATTTCAACATGAATTTTAAAAACCAAATTGTCACTTTGTATACTCACAACAACTATTGGGATTTTGTGTTATAGCTATAGGTTGATTTAGGAAATACTGACACATCTTTAAAATATGAGTCTTCTGAGTCATGAGCATGATATATCTCCATTTATTTACATTTCTAATTTCTTCAGTAACCTTTTATAGTTTTAGTGTTGAGGTTTTGAATATCTTTCATTTATTCCTAGATATTTTTTATGCAATAGAGCCGGTTCATTTTAACTTCTCTTTTCTATTTCTTTGTTGCTCATATTTAAATACCAATTTTATGTGCATACTGATTTTATATTCAGGGGTATTGTTAAACATGTTTTGTTTTAATTTCATATTTGCCTCTTCTCTGACTATGTTGTTGTTGTTGTTAGGTGCCATCGAGTCGGTATCCGACGCATAGCGACCCTCATAGGGTTTTCAATGGCTGACTGTTTCGGGATTGCCTTGGGAGTGGATTGCCAGGTCCTTCTCCCATTTTCGGGGTGCTGGGAATTGAACTCAGGACCTCAGAGACTGCAGCGCAGTGCTCTACCAACTGAGCTAAATCCCAGCCCTTCTCTGACTATATTGGTATCATTTTAAAGCTTCAATCTCCTTTCTACATATAACTATACAACTCTACTCTCTGATATATAGTCACTGAGGCCACAAATATTCTTTACTTTTATCACTGATATTTGATTCTGATATTGAGAGTCTTCTGTTTTATTGTCTTCTGTGTCTCTGAAGAGTTTATACCCATTTCTGTCTGGGAAGTGCTTTTTTTTTTTTGTCTTTTCCTTTCTGTCCTTCTATGTGATATCAACATGGCAAAAATAATAGGTATAAAAGGCACTTTGATATAATATGAAGGACTCTAGACTATGCCTTGGGAGTCTGGGATTCTAGTCCTTGTCTGTCCTTTCTAAGCACTTCTGAAATACTCTTCAGGGTAGAATAAGAGAGAGATTTAAAACTAGTGTTTCCCAAATTCCTGATATAAGAATTACTAGAGGTACTTGTTAAAAACATGTTTGTATGTCCCTACTGACATCTACTGAATCAGAATTTTCAAGTGAAAATCAAATAATATGTATATGCATGTGCATATACATGTATGTGTGTATACATGTGTATGTGTGTAGGTATGTATATATATCATGTATGTGTATACATACATGTATATTACCCTAAATGATTCTTATCATCAGGGAAGTATAGCTGACATAGGACAAAATCAAAGTTAAGATTCTTTCCACCTCTGATATTAATTGATTCTACAAATACTATAATTTTATTGCCCTTATCAAAAGAATTTCATCTAAACAAAGGATTGTCAGAAGACCAATGTTTCATACTCTAAACTTAGGTATTTGAGGTATGTATAAAACAAATGAATTGGTGCCTTGCATATGGGTACTATTCCATCTGTTCTGCCAGATTAAATGCCATGCTCGAGGTGCAAGGCCAGTGCCAGGGAAGCCACTGACATAATTAGATCTTTGAGGCATTTGTGCCTTTCCTAGTTAACTAATACCTTCTGATGTTCATTTGATTTACATTCAGAGTCATTAAGCAAACTAGGTCAGAAAGAACAATACTTCCTAAAAAAAATAACTACAAGTTAATCATTATTGGTCCAGTCAGAAATGAATCTGTACTAGGCTTTGGGTAAAGGTCGGTGGGAGAGAAGAAATGAAAAGTATTATAGAAGTTGAGAAAATATGGTCAAAGTCTGAGTTAAAGTGGAGGAAGTTAATAAATTATTCACATAGGTAACGTAAAAATTTTATAAAAGATAGACTCTGAGTTTGTCTCTCTGTATTCTGAAATAAAATAATTCATTCTGGTGTTGCGGGACCTCTTTGTGATTTAATCCTCATGGATTTACCTTGTGGTTTAGTTGTTGGTGGGTGGCGTCAAGTTGGGTCCAACTCATAGTGACCCTATGCACAACAGAACAAAACAGTCCTCAATACAGTACCATGCATGACACTGTGTCAGTGTCCTCCAGTTTTTGCAGTGCTGGGGATTGAACCCAAGCCCTCAGAGTGCACAGAGTAAGCACTCTGTAAGTGAGCTAAATCCCAGCCCATGATTTAGTACATTTCTTTTATAGCTCTTGGCAATTCTTTCCCCTTTACTTTTTTTTTTCTTTTTTGTGGTACTTGAGGTTGCATCCACGGCCTTGCACATGCTTTGCAAGCGCTCTTCCACTGGGCTGCACCCCTAGCCCATTTTTTATTTTTTCTTTTGAGGTAGTTTTTCACTAAATTACACAGGCTGCCCCTGGCCTTGAACTCACAATCCTCCTGGGATTACAGGCATACAGGCCACCACGCCTGGCCTCCTCTTTTCTTTTGACTGACAACTGGAGGGATACCATGTTCTTTTCTTCTTCTCTTACCTCCTTGATTTAGCAAAAATAATACAGTAGTGGGGATAAGAAAGGGTAATGGGAGTGAACAAAATCAAAATATGTTATACACATACATGAAAATGTCACAATAAAACCCATTATTTGATACAATTAATATATGATAATAAAAATTGGAAAAAATACAGTATAAAATGCACCTACTGTCATCATGTTTGTTCTTGTCCGTCTTCTGATAAAAACTAAATATGATATTTTGGAATCATTAGGGAGTCCACTCACCAAAAATTAAGGAAAATGTTTGCAACAGTACCTGAAAAGTAACTGGTTCACAATTTTTGTACAAATTAAATTTTATTTTTTAATGAGAGAATGTATTCTTGAAATGAGAAAATGAAAACACAAGGAATGACTTTAGCAAAGAAGAATAATTTCCAAATGTATATCACCATCCCTTTTCTCTGATTTTCTTTAGTCTCACTTTTTAAATTATTTCTAGGACTTTTCTACTTGAATTTTGTTGTTGTTGTTGTTGTTAGGTGCCGTCGAGTCGGTACCCGACTCATAGCAACCCTCATAGGGTTTTCAATGGCTTACTGTTTTGGGATTGCCTTTAGAGTGGATTGCCAGACCCTTCTCCCATTTTTGCAGTGCTGGGAATTGAACTCGGGACCTCAGAGACTGCAGCGCAGCATTCTACCAACTGAGCTAAATCCCAGCCCATTGAACTTTATGGTATTGAAAACCAAATTCCATCTGAGCACAGTGGCACATGCTCACTGACTCTGGAGGTGGAGGCAGGAGGATGGCAAGTTGAAGGTCAGAGGCAGCCTGAGTCACTTAGCAAGACCTTAACTCAATGTTAAAAAATAAAAATGGGCTAATGGTGCAGCTCAGTGGTGGAGCACTTGCAAAGTATGTGTGAGGTCCTGGGGTTAGCTCCTCAGTACTGCACGGAAAAAAAAAGGAAAAGAAAACCAAAGTCAACATCTTTCTTTTCTCTCAAATTCAATTTTGTGATAACTTTCCCTCTTTGAAGCATTTCAATTCGCCTACATTCCTAAATTTCCACTTACATAGCTTCCATACCTGAATAATGGCCAAAGTTACTCCTGATACTAATCTCTACCTTTCAAATCTGTTTTGGCATAGTTAAAATTCCAGCTCTGCCATTCACTGGCCATGCAATTTTGGCTAAATTACTTAACATCTTGTGATATTAGTTACTATAAAAGTAGGGATAATAGTAAGAATTAGAATAAATATATACTCATAGGTTATATGTACATATAATGTGTATGTAACTCATACATATATATATTAACCTTGAACACAATAGATGTCCAATAAGTGGCAGGTATTGTTACCCTGAAATGAGTGGGGCTTTATTTTCTTTTGTTTTGATTTTTGTTTTTTGCATTGCTGGGGATCAAATGCTGGGACTCATGCATGCTGTGTATGGTGCTCTGCCACTAAGATACATCCCTGGCCCAAGATGTTGTCTTCTTAACTATCTTGTTCTCATTTTCAAGGATAGTTTTTCTTAAACAGATATCAGTTTTAATTCTCTAGCACCAATTCCATATTGTGACTTGTGACATGCTGTTCTTACTTCCCCATTATCTTTTACACAATCATTCTTTTGAACTGAGTATACCTGCTTTTACTTTATTTATAGCTTCCAGCTATGCTCTGAGTTGGGCAGCTGCTGAAACAGACAACCACAGGGTTAAACCTAGTTGCTGTAGCCACCCTCCTCCCTCAACCCCCTTTTCACTGTAGGCTGGCAGCTCTCCTAACTGCCTACTGAAGCCAAATGCTTGAAGAGAGAGACAGAGGGAGAGAGTAAGAAGCCAGCTATGAATCCTTTCCAGAAAAATGACTACAAGGAAAATTTTTTTCCACCTGTCTCCACTGAAGAGGTACCACCTAGACCTCCCAGTCCTTCAAAGAAGCCACCTCCGGTGAGTCCCCAAATTCAGTTCACCTCCAACAGTAGCAGCCTTATTCTTTTGGCTTCCCTCTTTGGCCTCTGGCAGGCTGAGTTGTATTAGGGTGCAAAAACTTTTCTCTCTTGTAGAGAGAATTCACCTGAAAACCAAGTATAAGCAGAAGCTTCTTTTTCTTAAGAGAGAAAGTAGCAGATAGAGTTAGTCAGAGTTCTTCAGTTGGGATCTAGAGCTTTGCTGTATTTTATCACATATTCTGAGTTTCCCTCCGGCAGGGGGAACGCAATTTGAATGTCCAGGGAAACTTGGCAAGCATTCTATTCTGGAGAACTGTGTGTGATTGTTCTTTCTTTACCAATACAAAAACTCAGCCCTTCATTCCTCCCTGCACAGAGCCTTCTTTGGGACACAAAGTGAAGTTTTAGGATAGATCCACTGTCTATTACCAAGTGTCCCAAGTTTATGGTAGGAGATAGGATAGAAAAACAAAAATAACGTCGTGCATTATATCATTGTTAAAGCACTTACAAAATCTCATTCAATCCTTGAAATCCTATAAGTGGAGAGGTGATAGTAATAATAGGCAATATTTTCTGAGTTCTTGCTATGTCCAAGAAATGGTATTATTCTCATTTCTCTGGAATAACAGAACTGGGATACAGAGGCAGGAGTAGTGATATGGCCAGAATCAGTATATTAACATAATCAGTGATAATGTTGCATTGCTAGTGACAGTAGGTTAACCAAACTCCAGGTTACATAACTTTTAAACTGTGAGTTTAAAAGATAAGCCTAATTCATTACATCTTTCAAGCAAGATATTATCATTATCATATACTAACATACTTATGTCTGCAGCCGTAGCCCTGTGGTGTTCAATCCCATCAGATCTCAGAAGCTAAGCAGAGTCTGGCCTTGTTAGTACTTGGATGGGAGACCGCCTGGAAACACCAGGTGCTGTAGGCTTAGGAGATGGACCCGGCAACCCACTCCCAAAAATCAATCCACCATTGAAAACCCTATGAACAGCAGAGAAGCACTGACAATAGTGTTTCGCCTGTTCTATGCAGGGTCGCTATGAGTTAGATACCGACTTGATGGCACCTAACAACAACAACAACAACAACAACAACAACATATTTATATCTAGGAGGGTTGTTTGTACATATCTATGTAAGTAAAAATATATTAAATTATTATATCTATTTAGTTAATTATCTCTTCTGATCCCAAAGAATTTAAGAATGCTTACAAAAATATACATACTTATGAAAAAGGATGCAATATAAATCTCATAACAAGATTTAACTATCTCAAGGACAGATTATCTCTATCCCCCTCCTATGTTAGTTGAACTGTTGTATTTAAAGTAAAACATGGCATTCCTCATATTCTGACTGATTAGTACATGAAGTAGCAGAATCCTTCTAATGTCCAGGAAAGTCGTGAAAATGTTGTAGAATCTCTTTAGTAGGAATAATGGACATTTAATTTTACAGGATTTCTGAATTCTGTGCCCAAAGTCAAGGTGAACAATCAGCTTTCCTTTAGGAATCTCCATTCCCATGTGCTCTCCCATGTGGAGCTCTGTTTCTGGCTCCAACAGGGAAGCCATCACATTGCCAAGATTCCCCCCATCATGGTTAACAGAGTAGGTGAGGACAAGAGAGCCAGTTTCTACAGTGGAGCTAAGCAGGATACTGACATCTGAATCTAACTGCCCAGATCTCAGGTGCTCCATAGGCCATGTCTTTATTCTGTTCCTATCAACAGATATGGTTATTCTCTTGCCTAGAGCCTCTGTCTTTCAGTTGTGGGGAATTGAGCAGGTCCTGATCAAGGAATATCTGAGCAGTTCTGCGTTAAATGAAGAATAAAGTAATATTCAGATGAGCTTCTTTTATTCCTAAATCAACAATGTAAGCACTTTTAGTGTGACTATAGTGATTTCATAAAGGTATTCATATTACCTACCATATTGTTGTTGTTGTTAGGTGCTGTTGAGTCAGTGTCTGACTCATAGTAACCCTGTATATAACAGGTGAAACAGTATTGTCAATGCTTCCCTCCTATTGATAGGGTTTTCAATGGCTGATTGTTTTGGAGATGTGGGTTGTCAGGTCCTTTTCCCACGCCTACAGTACCTGGTGTTCCCAGGCGATCTCCCATCCAAGTACTAACCAGGTCCTACCCTGTTTAGCTTCTGAGATCTGACGGGCTTGGACACCCCAGTGGTATGGCTGCAGGCATTACATACCATAGTGATTTTAAAAAATGAATTTAGAGCTAGGTGTGGTGGTGTGCCTATAATCCTAGTACTCAGTAGGTTGATTCAGGATGATTAATGTGAGTTCAAGGGCAGCCTGGGCTACATAGCAAGTTCCAGGCCTACTTGGGCTGCATAGCAAAGCCCTGTCTCAAAACACAAACAAACTTACTAAAAAGTGAATTTAGCTGGGTATGGTAGAATGCAGCTTTAATTCCAGCCACTTGGGAGGCTGAGGCAAGAAGATTCCAAATTGGAGGTCAAGTTGGGCAACAAAATGAGATCCTGTCCAAAAATAATTAATTAATTAATTAAGTGAATTTTTCAGTTGTGGAGCAACCTAGTTGTTGAAACAGGGAAAAACAGTTCATGCCTGAACTATTGCCTTTTTGTTCAATAGAAAATCTGTGGTTCCAGCTATCCACTGAGCATTGCCTTCATTGTGGTGAATGAATTCTGCGAGCGCTTTTCCTATTATGGCATGAAAGGTAATTTTGTGTTCCAGAATCTTCTCGAATCACCATCACTCCATGTTTATAGCAGCCTGATCTCCTTAAATCCACTTTTTCCTTTACCCATTCTTCCTGCCTTGGTGCGAATTGGTCCTTTTGTTTGGCTAAGACAATAAATGCCACATGGGACTTCACTTAATAATACTTGCTGGCCAAGATCAGAAAGGCCTGACAGAACCCAACCACAACATGTAAAACTAAGTGGAAAATCTCTCATCATGCAAGTTCCATTCTTCATACCTGTTCCTCAGACCTATAAACTATATTGTTACTGGGAAAAAGGAAGGCATATTGGAAACACCATGTTATCTTCATTGTTGGCCCCTTACTGACATAGACTGAAGGGATGAGTATTGTACTTGTGTATTTGGAATAGCCTCCTACTCTCATAATCTCTATGGGACCTACTCCTACTGCCTGGTAGTCACCTCTCAGATCACTGATAAAGAGTATAGACAACCAATATCACCTCCAAAGACCAGAGGTCAAATGTATTTCTCCATAAGTCACCTGTGTTTTGTTTTGTTTTGCTTTGTTATCTCAGCTGTGCTGACCCTGTATTTCCTGTATTTCCTGCATTGGAATGAGGATATCTCCACATCAGTGTACCATGCCTTCAGCAGTCTCTGTTATTTCACTCCCATCCTGGGAGCAGCCATTGCCGACTCATGGTTGGGAAAATTCAAGTAAGGACAATGGGAGATCACATCCCCACAAGTTTCACAGATTCATTGTGAGGAAAGTTATCACTTCTAGCCTCTTGCCTCTAGTAAGAACACACTTAGGACATATGTGACAAATAAGAATCTAATACTGACAACACAGAAGATCTATTTCTTTGCATTATTAGTTTTTCCAATATTTTCATATCCTTTCAGTCAAGAGGATTTTTGTTTCATATGGTTTTTGTTTTTGTTTTGTTTTTGGTTTTTGTTTTCTTTGTTAGGCTTGAACCAAGGTCCAGCGCATGCTAAGAAAGCACTCCATCTCTGAGCTGTACCTTTTTATATTCTTTTATTTTGAGACAGAATCTTGCTAAGCTTCACAGGTTACCTCTGAACTCGAATCTGCAATCCTTCTGACTCAGCCTCCTGAATCACTGGGATTACAAGTGTGGGCCCAGCAAGAGGTATTTTTTGTTTTGTTTTAGGGTTTTTTTTGCCTTAAATCTAATTTTAGTCTTATATTCTATAGTTTAAGATGAAATCTTATTTTGATCTCAGTGAAGATAAAGATTGCTACCCACCAACAAATTTCTAAATGTAGTTATTTGATACTTTCTCCATGTCTTCTGCAGATCGAATCATCCTAATACCTTTAGTATCTTCTTATTTATTTATTTATATAGAGTCAGGGTCTCGTTATGTAGCTCAGGCTGGCCTCAAACTTGGCATCCTCCTGTCTCATACTCCCAAGTGCTGGGATTATAGTATCTTCTTATGAGTTTTTCTTTTCAGATATTTTACCATCTCTGTTTCTATTCTTAACCTCTTACTTTGCCCCTTAAGAATCTAATAAATATTTTCATGAGGTAGAATAATAGTCCATTTAGTTCAGTATCTTTTAAGTACTTGAAAATAGCACCAAGAGACATATTATGGTATAATGTTATAGTCATCCTCTAGATCATTATCCTCATGGGCTAGAAATGTGTCTTGGATATTCATTGCCCAATACTCTTCTGTGGATTTGTCATCCATAGATTTGTCTGTATTAGCATTATTTTAAAGTACTTTTTTTTTTTGAAAACCTAGCTGCATAAGATATAATGAATTCTGTGGGAAAATGAAGAGTTTTTTGTCAAATAAGGTTGGAAAAATTCTAGACTGAACAAAGTTGAAAATGTTTCCTTACTGTGTAATTTCTCATAGTCATTAACAAGTTAGTATGTACTATGAAATCTCCAAGAGGCATTTATAGTATGTAGTGTTTCCCAAAGCAGTTTGACCATGAAATATTTTTTCAGGGTATTTTGTGGACCTAAATTCCCAAAGAATCCCCACTGTAAATACTTATTTTTATCTTGATATGTCCTAAAATTGTTTAATCAGCATCCGGTATATATCTGTAGACATAAGACAGAACTAAACACAGTTTCTTGACTTGGAAGAGAAATAGTGGTTAGGTGGGTGAGTTCTGCGTTTACTCCATATGTTGTAGTAGTCACGAAGTTCATCCAGATGGGCCTTGGCACTATGTACAGAACAAAAAGTATAAGCTATGGTCTGTTTATTTAGTTGTGAAATAAAGACTCATATAGATGACAAAGCAATTTTATTTATTTTTAAAATAACTTCCTTTAAGATTGAAGAAGTACAGTTTCAGGAGTTGGTAAACAATAGCTTCCTGCCTATTTCACAGGAAATATGACAATAACTACATGTGTCCTTAACTTAATCTTTCTGGGTATATTTTTTATTTTTTGAAGTTTATTTATGCTGAAGTATAACTAATATTTCTGCAACCATAGCACCCTACCATCTGATCCTTTCTGATTTCAGAAGCTAAGCAGAGTCAGGCCTGATTAGTCCTTGGATGGGAGACTGCCTAGGAATACCAGGTGCTGCAGGTTTGGCAGAAGGACCTGGCAATCCACTCCTGAAACAATCAGCCATTGAAAACCCTATGAATAGAAGAGAATTATTGACAATAGTGCCGGGTATAACACAATGTGGGGGAGTGTTTCATTCTAACATCATCTAACAACAACAACATAACTAAAATAAAGGCTTAAATGCACAACTCAATGAATTTTTATATATTTATCACATCACCTAGATCATTCTTGCTATCCTCAATATTCTCTTTTCTTGCCTTTAAATTCTCCTTCAGAGCCAGAGTCTATTACTATACCCAGAAGCAAGTGCAAATCTCTAATAGCCTTTAAACAAACAAAAATCTTGAATTTCCTTTTCTTATCTATCTACTGTCTCCTATTACCATTACCCCCAATTTTAAAAAGAATCATCTGTATTGTTGCCTTCCTTTCTCACTCTTCATTATCACTTCTTGTATTACAGTAATATAATACAATAGAAGAGAATCCAATTAAATTCAATTCAAAGCCAGGCACCATGACCACACCTGTAAATCACAGACTCAGGAGGCCTGGGTAGGAGGATCGCAAGTTCCAGGCCAGAGGCAGCCTGCATAACTTAGCAAGACACTGTCTCAAGATAAAAGAATAGGGATGTAGCTTAGTGGTACAGCACTTGCAAAGCATGTGTGAGGCCCTGAGTTCAAACCCCACATACTGCAAAAAATAAAAAATGAATTCAACTTAATCTCATCCAATTTAAATGTTCATTTAGCACCTTCTGTTTGTCCAAAGAATCATGGGCATAAAGAAATTAATTGCCCATAATATCTGCTTCACATTGTTTAAGTTCAAATAGCTTTAATACAAAGCAGATTGTGATAAGTACAATAGGAGATAATAATATAAATCATCTTGTATTTCCTGATGAAGTTACTCTCTCTTTCATTTTGAGCTTGTTTTATCATTTCAGTCTGCTTATTGCTTCTATATTCTTGAAATTTCCTGGTCTTCTGTAACACTTTATTTTCTCATTCTCTTCCTTTTATATTTCTGGGTTGTTCTTTATCTGCCTTCACTTTTGATTTTTTGTTTACTTGACTCTTTCCTGACCTTAACCATTTCCCGGAGTATATAACTTTCACTCTCTTCCCTTTCTCCAGATTACCCTTTAGCAAATCTGATGATATCTATATTAGTTCCTCAAAACTCTGTTACAACCTTGTATTCAAACTCCAAATATGCACTATAACTGCATATTGACATTCACCTTAGTTGTCCTTTCTCCTGGCTTCCCTATATCTCCACATTCAATCAACTATCAAATTCTACCAATTTTTGGTCTATAATATCTCTCACGTTTCTCTCTCTTCAACACTAAATCTAGCTGCCATTAATTGCCACCACCTTATTTTGGTCTTGATTGCTTCAAAGTTGGAAAATGGAAAGGGATACCTAAAATGTCTTCAGTACTTCCTATATAACTTTTCCCTCCAGCCTTTGCTGGGGGTACAGGTCAATGGTGGAGTGCCCTGGGTTCAATCCCCCAGTACTAAAAAAAAATGTGAGGGAAAACCAGCAGAAGAGGGAAGAGGAGAAAAGAGAAGGGAATAGGGGAAGTGATTATGATCAAAGTATACTATATACATCTATGAAAATGTCATAATGAAACCCATTGTTTTGTATAATTAACATATGTTAATTTAAAAAAGAATGGCCTCTACAGAAAAGTTTAATACTAAGAGTTCCCTAACGATTGCCATGCCTGCAGTCCTACCACTGTGGCATCCAATTCTATCAGATCTTGAGAACTTAGCAGGTTTGGGCCTGATTAGTACTTGGTTGGGAGACTGCCTGGAAATACCAGGTGCTGTAGGCTTGGAAGAAGGACCCGGCAACCCACTCCCCCAAAATAATCAGCCATTGAAAACCCTATTAATTTCAGAGAAGCACTGACAATAATGTTTTGCCTGTTATACATAGGGTTGCTGTGAGTCAGACACCAACTTGATGGCACCTAACAACAACAACAATAGCCAGTGTCATCTCTTTTCCATGTCTATTTGCACTGTTTCTACTTCATGGAATTTTCTTCTTCCCCATCCTTCCATGTCTAAACCCTTTAAGGTTTAGCTTAAATATCACCTGTTCTATGGAGTGTTCTCTGCCCTCTCATTATTCACTACTAACCAGAAGGAATCTAGTCTTCTCTGAACTTTTTCTTTTTTACCCAGATATGACATTTATCAAACGCAATTTTAATTATTTGTATGTAAATCTGAAACGTTCTTCCAAACACTGAAAGGACAAAGCCATTTATTATATTTTTTTATCTGTAGCACCTATAACAGTGCCTGCTACACAGTAGGCCCACAACAAATACTTGAATTAATATACTTATTTACCTTCAGATCTTCAAATGTAAGCCCGAGACTGAGGAAAAGTAAGGATTACTATGAAGATGATTCTTATTTTGCTGTGAGCATTATGATTATTTTACTTAAATGACAAACATTTTTTGGGAGTGACTTGATATCTTTTTCAGAAGGAGAAAAGAAGTTTGAGAAAAAATGGATAACGTGTTCTTTTGAAAATACTTGGATAAGTATGTATGTGCATATGTGTGTGAGTCCACATGTATAAATAGAATGATAGCAACAATCCAAGGAAATAAACACTTGGTACTTCCTCCTACCATACTTTTCTCCTGATATTTTTTAAGCTGGAGCAGGCTTCTTTTTCACCATTTTTAATTTGTACCTGCAGCTTTCTTTTTTTTTACTAGTGAAGGAGAACAAAAAATATTTGTGTCTCAGACTGAAAGTTCTTCCCTACCTCTTATGTGTGTTCCTCTGCCCTCAACTTCTTTCTGCCTCTCTCTCTCCCTCTTGACCCCCACCTGTGTGTGTATGTGTGAGTGTGCACATGCACATGCACATGAACGTGTGTGTATGTGCACTTTTTCAGGTGTTATTTTTGGGATTAAAAAAAATCTATAACATTGAAAAGATTGCTCAAAATTTCAAGGGACAATTTTCTGAATTTAGTGAACAATTGATAAAGGCCCTCTCTATTGTTTACTATCCCTAAATCAAAGCTATGTTCAGAAGAAATGGGCCCCCAGAATCCCTGACTCTGTTATAAGATTTTATACCTAGAGAGAAGTGAGATTTCCTTTAGGGATACACATAGGAAAGACTAGCCAGTATGTACATAATGAAAATAAAAAATTATTAACCTGCATTTTGTGATTTCTATAAACACTGCGAGAGTAACTGCATGCTATTTTAGAGTCAAATAGGGTTTTGTTATTTAATTGTTGTTATTGTTAGGTGCCTTCCAGTCATGTCTCACTCATAGCAGCCCTTATAGGGTTTTCAATGGCTGATGGTTCGGGATTGCCTCAGGAGTGGATTGCCACATCTTTCTGCCATTTTTGTGAGGCTGGGAATCAAACCCAGGACCTCAGAGGCTGCAGAGCAGTGCCTACCAACTGAGCTAACTCCCAGCCCCTGTTATTTAATTAGCATACTGTATATTGAGTTTCATTGTGGGATCATCATATGGTTCAATTGTGTATTTTGCATTTGTTCTTTCCCTCATTACCCCCATGTTGCCTCCACCCTCTTCCCACTAATACCCTCCCACCTCTAGATATATTCACTTGTACTCTCCAGTGAATCAAGTTATTTTTTAAGAGAGAAAACATTCTTAGTCACAGTTCTTTGTTTTTATAGCCTATGACCCATGCCTATTATTAGTCTAGGTTCTTGACCTTGGCAATCACTTAGACCCACTCTCTTAAATGTGCTTATTATGCTTTTGGACATCCTTTCCATACTTCTCATTTTGTCAGGTCAGAGCTAACCCTATTTTCTTTATGTGTGGTGTCTTTGCTCTGCCATCACTGCACATGTTCCGTCTCAGTCTCTGCTCATACCCCTGAGTTCCTCAGCCTTATTAAATATGGTTCCAGCTTCTGATATTCTCATGGTGAAATAAAATTTGTAACTTCTTCCTCTTTTCTTTTTCTGCATTTACTTGTTTGTGACAAAACAGAAGAAATGCTGAACTATGAGTTAAAAAGTAGAAATTCTAGCTGGATGTGGTGCTGCGTGCCTGTAACCCCAGCATTTGGGGCAAGAGGATTGCAAGTTCCAGGCCAGACTGAGATACATAACAAGATCTTGCCTCAAAACACAAACAAACAATGACAAAAACAAAAAACACCAAAAAGTGAAGTTCTACACCTAACCTCAATACTAATTAAAATATCACTTTGGGAATGTCATTTGACTTATCTTGATTTCAGTTTCCTGATTTATACAATTGAGGGATTGATCAATTTTACCTAAAATAGTTCTGTGACCTGCAGATGGATTTACAATGAACTTGATGATCTTATATCAAATACAGAATTTCCAAGTTTCTCTTGACTTCTTTCTATTTTTGCTAGTTTTCTGCCATTAACTTTCTTCTGTGTTCATACCTAGACTATTCCCTATAAGTCTTTAATCTTGTAGAGTGCCTATTTTCTCTTTAACCGACTTACACTTCTCTCATTCATTCAATCCAGCAATTGGATATCCATCTCCTCTTTCTACCTAGACTTCATCACTCCAATAGACTCCTTTTGTATGGTTCTCTCTGATGATCTAGCAAAAACCATCTCTTTTGAGTTCATAATTGTTGTTGTTAGGTGCCGTCAAGTCGAGTCCGACTCATAGCGACCCTATGTACAGCAGATCAAAACACTTGCAGATTCTGTACCAGGCAAACAATCTTATTTATGTTTAAGCCCATTGTTGCAGACACTGTGTCAATCCATCCGGTGGAGGGTTTTCTTCTTTTGCGTTGACCTGCCACTCTCCCAAACATGATGTCCTTCTCCAGGGATTGATCTCTCCTGACTATATGTCCTAAATATGTAAGATGCAGTCTGGCCATTCTTGCTTCCAAGGAGCACTCTGGTTGAACTTCTAGGACAGGTTTGTTGGTTCTTTTGGCAGTCCATGGTATATTCAATAGACGTCTCCAGCACCACAATTCAAAAGCATTAATTCTTTTTCTGTCTTCCTTGTTCAATGTCCACTTTCACAACCATATGATGCGACTGAAAATACCATGGCATGAGTCAGATGCACCTTTGTCTTCAATGTGACATCTTTTCTTTTCAATACTCTAAAGAGACCTTTTGCCACAGCTTTTCCTAGAGTGATGTGTCTTTTGATTTTTTGACTGCTGCTTCCACGGGTGTTGATTATAGAGCCAAGCAAAGCAAAATCTTGGACAACCTCAATCTTTTCTCCATTTATTGTGAAGTTACATGCTGGCCCAGTCATAAGGATTTTTGTTTTGTTGATGTTTAGTCGTAACCCATATTAAAGGCTATGATCTTTGATCTTCCTCAGTAAATGTTTTAAATCCTCTTCACTTTCAGCAAGCAGAGTTGTGTCATCTGCATAATGCAGGTTGTTAATGAGTTCTCCTCCAATCCTGATGCCACGTTCTTCCTCATAAAGTCTAACTTCTCGGATTATCTGCTCAGCGTATAAATTGAAGAGATAGGGTGAAAGTATACAGCCCTGACACACACCTTTCTCAACTTTAAACCAGGCAGTGTTTCCTTCTTCTATTCGAA
>VMDO01021188.1:8782-36030 GCA_007922755.1 Pedetes capensis
ACGTCTCCAGCACCACAATTCAAAAGCATCAATTCTTTTTCTGTCTCTCTTGTTCAATGTCCAGCTTTCACAACCATATGATGCCACTGAAAATACCATGGCATGAGTCAGACGCACCTTCGTCTTCAATGTGACATCTTTGCTTTTCAATACTCTAAAGAGATCTTTTGCCACAGCTTTTCCTAGAGCAATGTGTCTTCTGATTTCTTGACTGCTGCTTCTGTGGGTGTTGATTATAGAGCCAAGCAAAGCAAAATCTTGGACAACCTCAATCTTTTCTCCATTTATTGTGAAGTTGCATACTGACCCAGTCGTAAGGATTTTTCTTTTGCTGATGTTTAGTCGTAACCTGTATTGAAGGCTATGATCTTTGATCTTCATCAGTAAATGTTTTAAATCCTCTTCACTTTCAGCAAGCAGAGTTGTATCATCTGAATAACGCAGGTTGTTAATGAGTCTTCCTCCAATCTTGATGCTGCATTCTTCCTCATAAAGTCCAGCTTCTCGGATTATTTGCTCAGCATGTAAATTGAAGAGATAGGGTGAAAGTATACAACCCTGGCACACACATTTCTCAACTTGAAACCAGGATGTGTTTCCTTGTTCTATTCAAACAACTGCCTCCTGGTTCATGTACAGATTTCTCATGAGCACAATTAGGTGTTCTGGTATTCCCATTTTCCGAAGTGTTATCCATAAGTTGTTATGTTCCACACAATAAAATGCCTTTGCATAGTCAATAAAACATAGATAGGCATCTTTCTGATATTCTCTGCTTTCAGCTAATATCCACCTGACATCAGCAATGATGACCCTGGTTCCCCACCCACTTCTGACTCCCGCTTGATTTTCCGGTAATTCCCTTTCTATATACTGCTGCAGTCGCTTCTGAATGATCTTTAGTAGAATGTTGCTTGTGTGCAATATTAATGATATTGTACAATAGTTTCCACATTCAGTTGGATCCCCTTTTTTGGGAATAGGAACAAATATGGATCTCTTCCAGTCAGTTGGCCAAGTAGCTGTTTTCCAAATCTGTTGGCATAAACATGTTAACACCTCCAGTGCTGCATCTGTTTGTTGAAACATCTCTATTGGTATCCCATCAATTCCTGGAGGCTTTTGTTTCACCAGTTCTTTCAAGGCAGCTTCCACTTCGTCCTTCAACACCATTGGTTCCTCTTCATATGCAACCTCTTGGAATGGTTGGTCATCTACAAATTCTCTTTTATATAATGACTCTGTGTATTCCTTCCATCTTCTTTTGATGTTTTCTGCATAGTTTAACACTTCTCCTGTAGAATATTTCACTACTGCCACTTAAGGCTTGAATTTTTTCTTCACTTCCTTAAGCTTGAGAAACACAGAGTGTGTTCTTCCCTTTTGGTTTTCTGCCTGCAGCTCTTTGCACTTGTCATTATAATATTTGTGTTTTTTTCTTCTTGAGCTGCCTTTTGAAATATTCTGTTTAGATCCTTAACTTCATCATGTCTTCCTTTTACTTTAGCTGCTGGAGTTTCATGGGCAAGGTCCAGTGTCTCTTTTGACATGTAATTTGGTCTTTTCTTTTTTTCTTGTCTTTTTAAGAACTTTTTGCTTCCTTCTTGAATGATATCTTTTATGTCATGCCACAACCCTTCTGGTCTCCTATCATTTGTGCCTAATGCATTAAACCTATTTTTGAGGTGGTCTCTGAACTCAGATGGGATATACTCAAGGTCATACCGTGGCTCTTGTATACTTGTCCTAACTTTCTTCAGCTTCAGTTTGAACTTGCATATGAGAAGTTGATGGTCTGATCCACAGTCAGCACCTGGTCTTGTTTTGACATGTTTTACAGAGCTTTTCCATCGTCTCTTTGCACATATGTAGTCAATTTGATTCCTGTGCGTTCCATCTGGTGAAGTCCATGTGTATAGACTCCGTTTATGGTGTTGAAAAATGTATTTGTAATGAAAAGGTCATTGGTCTGACAAAATTCTATCACGCGATCTCCAGCTTCGTTTCTGTCACCGAGACCATATTTTCCAACTCCTGAACCTTTTTGTTTGTTTCCAACCTTTGCATTCCAGTCACCAGTGATTATCAGTATGTCTTGATTGTAGGTTTAATCTATTTCAGATTGCAGAAGCTGATAGAAGTCTTCCCTTTCTTCATTTGTGGCCTTAGTGGTAGATGCATAAATTTGAATAATAGTCATATTAACTGGCCTTCCTTGTAGGTGTATGGATATTATTCTATCACTGACAACATTGTGTTTCAGGACAGATCTTGAAATGTCTTTTTTGATGATGAATGCAACCCCATTTGTCTTTCGTTTATCATTCCCAGCATAGTAGACCATATGATTGTCTGACTCAAAATGGCCTATGCCGGTCTATTTTAGCTCACTGATGCCTAGAATGTCAATGTTTATGCACTCCATTCTCCTTTAACGATTTCTAGTTTTTCTAGATTCATACTACGTACCTTCTATGTTCCAATTATTGATGGATGTTTACAGTTGTTTCTCCTCATTTTGAGTCATGCCACATCAGCAAGTTGAGCACCCTCGGGCTTTACTCCATTCCTGTCATTAAGATGGACTCTACTTTGAGGAAGCAACTCTTCCCCAGTAGTCTTTTGAGTGCCTTCCAACCTGGGGGCCCCATTTTCTGGCACTATATCTGACAGTGTCTCTTTGCTATCCATAGGGATTTCAATGGCTAGTTGTTTCGGGAGTGGCTCACCACGTCCTACTCCCTAGTCTGTCTTAGTCTAGAGGCTCAGGTGAAAACCTGTCCACCATGGGTAACCTTGCTCATGTCCGAGGTTACAGTGGCAGAGCTCTCAGGCTCATCGCAACACGCAAGCCCCCACAGTGTGGCAAACTGACAGACATGTGGGGGTAAAATCACATTATTAATAATCATATTAATATTTAGTTATGCCAATATCTGTTTATTCTTGGTTGTCTATGTATTAAAGCTTTACTAAAAGCTAATTTTGCATTCAGAAATTAAGACATCCTTTTCCACTAATATTGTTTCTTTAGTAGTCACTGTGTGCACAGGTTCCTTAGTCTAGGCTCAAGAGAATCAGGCCAATATCCATATACAGAATTCATTCTGCACCTTTGTGTCACAATTACTTATGCTTCAACCATTCTTCACTTGATCTACCCACATCCATGCACAGAAACTGGAATTTGCAACGATTTAGAATAGCTCCATGTCTGAAATAGAACATGTCAGTATCTCATTCTCTGAATCACAATATCCTTGATTCCTGATCATTTTCTTTAAATTAAAAATATTTACTGAGCACTTTCTGTGTAATAGCTCTTATGCTAACTGTAGGTAAAGTGATTGAATAACAGTTACAACTACCATTCATGTTATGAAAAAGAAGTGGAGACTATAACCACCTTGGGATGCTACAGCATGTAACTGAGTCCTGATGAAGACACCTCATTAACTCTTGAATATATTACTTTCTTTCTGGTCTGACAGGAATTTCCTTAGAAAAGTCTTTCATCTATTCATGTCTAATTCTTACTCAAGTCCCCAACCTGGTTTCCTGCCATGAGTTATTGCAGACTATATTCCTTGACAATAATTCTAAAGTAATCTTTTTCAAACACAATTCTAATTTTGTGATGTTCTTGCTTAAAATCTTTCAAATGGCTGTCAAGACCTTTCAGAATAAAGTTCAAGTTCTTTAATTAGCACAAGACATTCTATATTTTGGCTTAATATCTATTTACATGCTCTTGCTTGTCATTCTCTTCATATACACAGCCTCTGTTTTTGTTTTCAGTACTGGATTGAATCCAGGGCCTTGTATATGCAAGACAAATGCTCTACTACTGAGATGCCCTCTAGCGCATTTTCTTTTATTTTTTATGTTGAGATGGCGTCTCACTGAGGTACACAAGCTGCCTCTGGCCTCTCGCTTGGGATCCTCTTGCCTCAGCCTTTCACTTGTATGCCACTTGTAATCTCAGGTGCTGGGCTTTCCACCCCATCCTTTCAGTGTTCTAAACAACTAGGTTTTAGGATGCATTTTAATACCTAATATCATTATGTTTTTATATATGGCCATTTTTCTATTTACAGTGCCCTTCACTCTTCCTTCACATGTCTTGTGTATCTTCTTTAAAATCCATCAAAAGCATTGTATTCTCTAAGAAGCCTTCCTTATCACTTCTTCCAGGCTGATTTATGTGCTCATTCTCTGTGTTTTTAGAGGGACCAGTAAATATCTCCATTGTGTCACTTGCTGGAATGTGCTTTATTATAGCAATTATTCTGTACTTTAATTTTGGCATTAATGTCTGTTTTTCTCCCTAAATTGTGAGCACCATGAACACATAGACTTTGTTTTTTCTTATATTATGTTTTCTGACATTATGTTTTAAAGACCTATTTATGTTTAAAGGGTAGGTGCTTGGGAAATGTTCATGGGGAGTTGGAGAGGCAGAGATGGAGAGGGAAGTAAAAGGAGAGAGGAAAATAAGGGAAATGGATAAGATGAAAGATAGGAAGGGTGGAGAAGAAGTCAGGAAGAAAGCAAAGCAGGCAGAGAAGTAAATAAGAAAAAAGTAAGAAGGATGTCAGGAAGGAAGAAAGGAAGAAGAAATAAATCCCTGAGAAAACCTAGAGAGTTTCTGTACTGATTAAAAAATGTAAAAGAAGCATATCTTGGGATCCTCAAAAAAATTTCCTACAGATATCAAATAAAAATTTCATTACATCCTCAGTCATTACCTAGGTGCATAAAACTATGAAGAACTCTTACAGTAGACTATGACCATTGCTCATACCAGGTAACTTTTTCTTTGTAGTGGTTTGTTCTTTTACATGTATGCTAAAGTTTCTGCACTTTAAGTCTTCATATGCTTTTCTATGTGCTTGTATAACATAATTACACTCCACAATTAGAACAAACTTTAAAAAAGCAGTATGATACTTTTCTTGTTGTGGGTAAATTGTAATTTAATGCAAAAGGTTCTGCCATTTTACATTTTCCAGAGCTTTCATTCATTCTTGCCTAGTAATTACAAATGGTTTATAAATAAACACTTGGGATGATTTCCCAAATGTTCTGTATTTACTTACGTGGCTGGTACTGCCATCACCAGGTCACTTAAGTGGTTTTGAAAGATTGTGTACAGGTTCATTTTACAATGCATTTGAAGTTTGTAATCCCACTTAAATACACAAAAATAGGAAGGATTAACAAACTGCTGCTTGGAGGCCAAAGAAGACAGCGCTAAGAGCAATCAAGACAGAACCTATCAGAAACATGAAATCAATTGGTCAAAAGTGGAAGACTGTCAACAAAAATAATATGTTCTGGACCCTCAAGGTTTTCTGTTTATGCTAGAGGAAGCCTAAAATAATCTGTGGTTTTTGATGCTTGATTTAGTTTTCCACAAGCCTAATTAACATCAGATTAAGTTTGCTGCCACTATAGTTTATTGCTGAGACTGAAAAATACTTGCTGTTTATTTGTCTCCTGCATAGAAAGACTGGCAGCAATAATGTAATGACATATTCAATGAATAACATTGAAAACAATAAAATGATGCTGTTGTAAAGAAATTTGCATGCTGTTATAATAATTTTAAAGAGTCAATTGTATAATGAACAAAATTTCCTTGGAAAAAACTGAATCATCTCATTCTATCTGGGTGTGACCACTTAGTTCCTTATAAAATGCAATTAAAAACACTCCTTGTTTCAAGACAAGTCGTGTTGGCTTTATGAAAATTGGCTATGATGTCAGTTTCTTTGATATTATAGCCAAGGGTAGGTAATCTCTACTTTATGGATAATGTATGGAAAAGTTCAGATATCTGCATTCAGAACAATGCAGTAAGTGCATTGTGAAACTCTGTCCTTACCAATTTCTACCTTTTTTAGGCTTCAGCTTTTCCAGATCAAGAAAAGACTCCCTAATTCCATCTCTGAAGTTGTTGATATGTATTAAAATTCAAGGTCAGGTTGGAATCATGCTACTTATTTCCTTTTCTTTGGATCTTTCAATTCTGTGCAAGAGGTCACAGGGACAGAATAAAGCAGAAGAGGTTTGTTTACATATGTGAACAAACTAATGGCCAGAGTTTCATCTTGCTCCTGGAATCCTCTCTTTTAACTTCAAAGAGATCTTGATACACATAGAAGTATGCAAGAAAGTAAAGCTGGATAAAGGGTCAGTGCAAAAGGATATGATATTATATTCACAGAATAATGTATGACATACACCAGGAGTAAATTCTCAACTGCCACTCCTGATGAAGAGATGAACCTTGAATAACACAATCTAAAATAAAATTACTCAATATTATGATTTACAGATATATATATATATATATATATATATATATATATATATATATATATATGATGGATAAGCTTTTCTTTGTTTCTGCCTCCTCTTGGTCTAGTCTTTCTGGTGGCCATAGTGTAAAAGCTATTCAAAGAACCATAGGAAAGACAGAGCAATTTATCTTCACTACTACTTATTTGGACTAGAGTTTAACTCAGTTGGAGAAGCCCTAGGCTCAATCCTCAGCACTGGCAAAAATGGACGAAGAACATGGCAGCCCACTCTCAGAATAATCCTGAGACAATCAGCCATCAAAAACCCTGAAAGTCACTATGAGTCAGATAAGATTTGATGGTATCCACCAACAACAACAACAATAAAAAAACCTATTTATTTAGTCTACATCTATAGCCATATCACCCTGGTGTCTGATCTCATCAGATCTCTGAAGCTAAGCAGAGTCAGGCCTGATTAGTACTTGGATAGGAGATCACCTGGGACTATTGGGTGCTGTAGGCTTGGGAGAAGGACCCAGAAGCCCACTCCCAAAACAATCAGCCATTGAAAACCCTATGAGTAGCAGAGAAGCACTGACAATATTCCCTGGCATGGCACAGTGTCAGGAAGTGTTTTGTTCTGTTGTATATAGGGTCACTATGTGTTGGACCCAATTCCATGGTGCCTAACAACAACACTACTTACTTGGTGAGTCAATACTTTGCCTTAGATAATATATCCCATCTAAAAGAGAAGGATTTTCTATTCCTTCCCATATTAGTTTTTGTAGAATTGTCAGAATATAAAAATTCATTCTTTCAGAGCCCTATACTACAAATGCCTTGAGATGTAGTACATTGGCCAAGATAATCATCCTTAGAAGAAATTTTTAAAATCACTTAACTCCTCCTCTTCTTTCAATGATATATGTTGCCATAAGATGGTTATGTAGTCAGTTATTAAACAATATCAAAGAAAAAGACAATAGAAGCCTCAGTGATCTGTTGAGCATCTCAAAGTGTCTCTGTTTCAAAATTCAGGTTGAGGTAAACTGCACTAATCTGTGGACAATATTTTTAAAATTTACTCTCAGAAAAATGATAGAACTAATGTGTTGGAATGGCAGTAAACAAACATGGATGAGTGTTCTTAAAGAAAAGCTGCAGAACTGACCCTGACCCAAATCATTGCAATATGTTACTAAGATGACCTTAAACAAATAAATTGTACAAGACCACTCTTTGGCATATATTCCATGTGCCTTACTACTTTAATCCTAAATAACAATTTTCTTTCTAACATATTTTTGAGGTATAATTTATAGAAAGAAAAGTAGACAGATCTTTCATTTATAGTTCAATGAAAGTTTATATATATTTGCACAAATATAATAACTTGATTGGAGACAATAATGATTCCCAGCACACCAAAGTCCCTCATAGGACTCCTTCTAGTCATTGCTCTGTGAATAACCATTATTCTGATATATAGCACCACAGATTCACGTTTCTCACAATGAATTTCATACATGTGGAAATAATGTAGTACATAGTTGTTTGTGTCTGACTTGTTTTATTCAACATAGTGTCTATAGATGTAAAACAATTCACATTGCTGCATGCGTAATTAGTTCTTTTTTTGCAGTACTGAGGGGATTGAACCCAGGGCCTCATGCATGGTAGGCAAATGCTCTACCACTCAGTTACACCTCTAGCCCAATTTTTATTTTTGAGACAGAGTCTTGCTAATTTGCATAGGCTGCTTCTGGCATCAAACTCACCATTCTCCTGCCATGGCCTCCTTAGTTGCTAGAATTATAGGTGTGTACCAAGGCACATGGTAGTCCATTTTAACAACCTTTATGACTGTGGTATAATTCTGTTGTTAAATACTTTGTGAATCAAGACATCATTTCAATTCATTAATTATCTCTTTGAAAAATAGAACATTTGTCTTTAAAAGTTTTTATCATGTTCTGTTTAGCACACTATATCAATACTACAATTATTACACAATTGAGATGGTCTTGTAAAGGGACACTTTTCTTAGGAATGTACCAGAATAACCAGTGTTTCCTCATAAAAAGAAACATCTCAATTTGATGCTGTCTTAATTGGTAATAACATTATTATTGATATGGCAGGATAAGCAGGGTGTTACTCAAATTCTGATGCCATAATTCTCTTTTTGAATGGACTCCTGATTTATTGAAATAATGTTGTGATTTATTAACTCAACTTTGGTTTCTGAAAATCTCAAAATCAGTAAGTCAGAATGGGAAGTCCTATCTGGATTATTAAGAAGCATATTCTAGTTTAAAATTTGGGGGCCTCTAAATTCTAAAGGAAGAATATCTAACTCATACTACTAAATGCTGAATGCTATTTACTGGAACTCTGTATTAGATATGTTCACAAACAATGAATAATGTATTTGGGGAAAACAATATAAAAAGCAACATTCTCAAAAGAACTGTGGTTTTCAACGCCAGGGAGCAGAGGGAAGACATTGTAGATAAATAAAATTATTCTTATTCCAAAAAAATCTAAGCAGAGGTAGAGTTTGAAGTTTATATAAGATGTACACTAATGTTGGTATGAGATTGAGCCCACAATTAAAAATCTTATTAATTTTTAGAATATACAATCATCTTAAAGGCCAATATTATAATTCATTTATCTTTTGTAATTCTAGTAGTGTTTCTGGTACACAGGCACAAAATAATCCTCAATAATTGCTGGTCAAATTGAATTATCTTTTAATCTTGCCTTCAATTTCTGTAAGAGGGCAAAAGTGATATGTTTGACACTCTCAGGGGACTAACTGTCATCTACATGGACATCTACATTAAAAATTTAGTTTAATTGGTAGAGTGATTGTTCTGAATGCTCTGAGGAGATGGGTTCTATTCCCAGCACCGTAAAAATGGGACAAGGATGTGTCAGCCCACTTCTGGAAAAAAAATCTTGAAACATTCAGCCACCAAAAGCTCTATAAATATAAAAACACTGATAGTAGTGCCAGGCATGACACAGTGTTGGGAGGAGGTGTTTCGTTCTGAGATATACAGGGTTGCTATGAGTTTGACTCATCTCAATGGCACCTGACAACAACAAGAAAGAGTGACATTGACATTATAGGATAAAATCTGTAGTTTATTAAGAGCCATAAGTGGTCCCATGTTACCTTGTGAGAAATTACATGTTCAATAATACATCTGTGTCCCTGTAAATTTTCAATTTGGCTTAATTCCAGGATTTCAGATTTCTGATCCTATGGAATTACTAACAATAATCTTCATTTTTAACTTCTTCTTACCAACTCCTGACTTTAGTTGAGAAAACTAATTTTTATTTTTTAAATTTTGTTTATTTTATTTTAGATACTGGGAGGGCTGAACATAGGGTCTCACACATAGTTTGCAAGTGCTCTACCACAGAGGTATACCTTCAGGTCCTTGTTACTTTTTTTTAAACTTGAGACAGGATCTTGCTAAGTTATGCAGGCTGCCTCTTGTCCTCAAACTCAAGATCCTCTTGCCTCCATATTTTGAGTTACTGGAATTATAGGCATGTGCTACTATGCCTGGCAAAAACTGATTTCTTGACTGTGGTTAAAAATGAGACCAAAGACTTTATCATTTTAATATACCACAAATCTGTGTAAAAAATGAGAAGTGTAATATCAGACTTTTGATAGTCTCTGGTTAGCCCACCATATCAACACTACTGTTGATGTACCACTAGAGGCAACCTCAAAAGGAGAATGACTTTTTCTGGTTAGAAAACTGTTAGTAATAGTGTATGAAAGTTATAAAGCACATTAGTAAATTTCATATAATTATTCATGGAATGAACAAAGTGCTATGTGAACACAAAAAGAATTGTTTTTCTAGCATGTTGGGTTAGAATGTGGAAAATGATTATTGTTAATTTCCTTTATTCTCAGAATATTTGGAAATATCACAGTTTTTTCCACCTTTCTTTTTTTCAGCTATTTATGAGTTCTTCTCCAAACACTATATTTTCTGAATAGAGTTTGTTCTGGAATCTCTGAGTAATTTAAAATTTTTGGTCTTTAGTGTCATGGGGAACATGACTTGTTGATATATAAATTGTAACAGCAATTCTTAGCCTTTGTTCGGAGAGATTTTGGAGAGCTTAATCTTTCAAAATATCACTTCTCCTTAAAGAATATCACCATCAAAATGTTGAGACATTTAGTGTATTAGTCCTTTTTCCTTATTTAAAAAATAAGGAAAATTTATAAAAAAAAAAGGAAAATAAATAAAAGTCCTTATTTAAAAAATATCTGAGTCAGGCTAAACTTGGAAAGAAAATTATTTATTTAGTTCATTGTTCTGGAGGTTCTAAGGCATGGCACTCACATCCATTCAGCTCTGGTGAGAATTTCATGTCAGATTTTGTTACAGTCGTGAGAGCCAGTGTGGTATGAAAAGATCACATGGCCAGACGAGAAGGTAGAGAATACTTCAGGGGTAAGGCTATGGTTTTTCTAACAACTCGCTCTTATAAAATCTGATTCAGTAACCCATGAGAGATATTTTAATACTCCTGAGGGAACATCCTCAATGACCTAAGGTCTTCCCACTAGGACCAACCTCTTAAATTTCTCACTACCTTACTACTACCATATAAAGTATTCAGCCTCCAATACACAAACCATCAAGGGAATAATCACATCCAAACCAAGTATTAAGTTCCTTTGTTCACCTAGTATTAAGTTCCATAAAAGGGCTAACTTTTCTCTAAAAAAAGCTGCATGTGTTTTGAGTCTTATACTCTTAACTAATCTTCCTGTCAGCAAAAGTCTCGAGCCAATATGGGGGTGCACACCTATAATCATAGAAGTCAGGAGGCTGAAGTAGGAGTATCATTAATTCAAGCAGGGCTACATAATTAAACCCTATCTCTAAAAGTGAAAAAAATCTCCTCCATGATAGAAATAACATTTGAATATACATCTGTTCCTATATTATAGAAGTATTTTTTACTGTTAATATGTGCCATGAGACTGCTTCTTTTTTATGGGAATTTTTAATGTACAACTTAATGTGTTTCATTCTGACATGCATTTCATTGTGACATTTCCATATAGGTGTTTCATTGTACATTGCACAGAAACCTTCCCCCTTACCCTCTTGTGCCCTTCCTGCCCCCTCTCCCACCCCTCCACCAATGGCCTCTATTCTACTTGCATGTCTTTTTGTGGGAATATTTTTCTATATACCCTTGCATCCCAATTACGATGTAAGTCCACACTTTTCTCTGTATTGTTCTATCTTTTTACATTCTTAGCATTATTACATGATTAATCTAGACTGTTTGCATTATTACCATCCTTTGGTATTGTTGGTTTTATTATAATTTTTTCCCAAACTATTAAAGTTGGGCTGTTTACTTTGAGGTTGCCCTCCCTCTCATTTCTTGCTCTTCCTTATCCCTCTTCCCCCTCATTTCTTCTCCCATCATTGCGTCCTTTTGCTAGATCCTTCCTTCCTTCTTTCTGCTCCTTGAATTGTCTCTTCTCTGCTAAGTTTACATGAGCTTTTGATTATGTTCCAATTTCTGTACAGGATTTTTTCCTTCTTTTAAATTTGATTCAGCTCCCACACAGGAGTGAGAACATGTAGTATTTCTCTTTTTGGGCTTGTGTTTTTTCAATTAAGATAATTGTCTCCAATTCCATCCATCTTGCTGCAAATGACATTATTTCATTTTTTTATTGCTGAGTAGTATTCCATTGTGAATATATACCAAATATTTTATCCATTCTTCTGTTGATGGGTGCTTTGATTGATTCCATATACTTGCTATTGTGAAAAGTGCTGCATTGAACATGGAGATGTAGGTGTCTCTGTGATATAATGCCTCATCTCCCTTTGGGTATATTTCCAATAGTGTTATAGCTGGGTCACATGGCAGATCTATTTTTAGTTTTCTAAGTTACCTCCATACTGATTTCCAAAGTGCTCCACCAGCAGTGAAAGAGGGTTCCCTTTTCTCCACATCCTCACCAGCATTTGTTGTTATATGTTTTATAGATCTTGGCAGTTCTTATTGGAGTAAGGTGGAATCTCAGCACTGTTTTGATTTGCATTTCACTAATGGGTAGGGATATTGAGCATTTTTTCATGTGTTTCATGGCTTTATGAGACTCTTGAATTAAAAACTGTCTGTTCAGTTCCTTTGCCCATTTGGGTATTAGGTTATTTGTTTTCTCGGGTATTGGTTTCCTGAGTTCTGCATAAATTCTGGAAATTAGTCCTCTGTCCGATGTATAGGATGCGAAAATTTTTTTCCCATTCGGTGGGGATTTCCTTGACTCTGTTGATTATTTTCTTTGCTGTACAGAAGTTTTTTAATTTCACGTAATCCCATTTATCTATTCTTGTTGCAAATTTTTCAGCAGTTGGAGTCCTACTAAGGAAGTGCTTTCCTATTCCAGTTGGAGCATATTGCATATCCTTTCTTCTATTAATTTTAAAGTTTCTGGTTTTATGTTGAGGTCTTTTATCCATTTCAAATTAACTCTCATGCATATTAAGAGATGCAGATCAGTTTTTGTTTTTTCTGTAAGAGGATATCCATGTTTCCCAGCACCATTTATTGAAAAGGTTACTCTTTACTTGCTTTGCTCTTTTGTCCAAAATCAGGTGGCTATAGATGTATTGATGTAATCCTAGATCTTCTATTCTGTTCCATTGGTCTTCAGGTCTAGTTTTGTGCCAGTACCAAGCTGTCTTTGCTGCTACTGCCCTGCGTTGTTGTTGTTAGGTGCCATCGAGTCAAGTCCAATGCATAGTGACCCTATGTACAGCAGATTGGAACGCTTCCCAATTCTGTGCCAGGCACACAATCTTCTCTATGTTGAGGCCCATTGCTGCAGACACTGTGTCAATCCATTTGTTGGAGGGTTTTCCTCTTTTGCATTGACCTGCCACTCTCCCAAACATGATGTCCTTCTCCAGGGATTGACCTCTCCTGACTACATATCTGAAATATGTAAGACACAGTCTGGCCATTCTTGCTTCCAAGGAACACTCTGGTTGCACTTCTTCTAGGACAGATCTGTTGGTTCTTTTGGCAGTCCATGGTGTATTCAATAGACGTCTCCAGCATGATAATTCAAAAGCATCAATTCTTTTTCTGCCTCCCTTGTTCAATGTCCAGCTTTCACAACCATATGATGCCACTGAAAATACCATGGCATGAGTCAGATGCACCTTCGTCTTCAATGTGTCATCTTTACTTTTCAATACTCTAAGGAGACCTTTTGCCACAGCTTTTCCTAGAGCAATGCATCTCCTGATTTCTTGACTGCTGCTTCCACAGGTGTTGATTATAGAGCCAAGCAAAACAAAATCTTGGACAACACTAATCTTTTCTCCATTTATTGTGAAGCTGCATACTGACCCAGTTGTAAGGATTTTTGTTTTGTTGATATTTATTTTTAATCCATATTGAAGGCTATGATCTTTGATCTTCATCAGTAAATATTTTAAATCCTCTTCACTTTCAGCAAGCAGAGTTGTGTCATCTACATAACACAGGTTGTTAATAAGTCTTCCTCCAATCCTGATGTTGTGTTCTTCCTCATAAAGTTCAGCTTCTCGGATTATTTGCTTAGCATTTAAACTGAAATGATATGGTGACAGTGTACAACCTTGACACACACCTTTCTCAACTTTAAATCAGGCTGTGTTTCCTTGTTCTATTGGAACAACTGCCTCCTGATTTACATACAGATTCCTCATGAACAAAACTAGGTGCCCTGTAGTATAGATTAAAGTCAGCGATTGTGATTCTGTCTGCCCTAGTTTTGCAGCTTAAGAGTGTTTTGGCTACACGTGGTATTTTGTTTTTCCATATGAATGTTTGGATCATTTTTTCTGTTTCTGTAAAGTCTGTCAAAGTCTGTAATGGGGATTGCATTAAATCTATAGATTTCTTTTGGTAGGATAGCCATTTTTACTACATTGATTCTCCCAATCCAGGAGCAGGGAAGGTCCTTCCACTTTTTAGTATCCTCTGTGATTTCTTTCCTTAGTAGTTTGAAATTTTCCTTGTAGAGGTCTGTGAGGTCTTCGTTAGATTGATTCCAAGATATTTAATTTTCTTGTGGGATATTGTGAAAGGTACTTTATCTGTTATTTCTTTCACTTCATGTTTTTAGTTGGTATAAATGAAGGCTACTGATTTTTGAGTGTTAATTTTATATCCTGCCACTTTGCTAAAGGAGTTGATTAGGTCTAAAAGTTTTCTAGATGAGGTTTTGGGGTCCTTAGATAAAGTATCATGTCATCTGCAAATAAGGATAGTTTGATCTCTTCATTGCCTATCTGTATCCCTTTGATTTCTTTTAACTTCAATCACAATGTTAAATAGAATAGGAGAAAGTGGACATCCTTTTCTTGTTACAGATCTTAGACGAAATGGTTTCAATTTTTCTCCATTTAATATAATGTTGGCTGTAGGTCTTTCATAGATAACTTTTATCATGTTTAAGGTATTTGTTTGTTATGCCTATCTTCTCCAGGGTTTTTATCATGAAAAGGTGTGGCACATTGTCAAAGGCCTTTTCAGCATGGAGATGATCATGTGAATTTTTTTTGCAAGTTTCCTGATATGTTGAATTACATTGATTTTGATATGATGAACCAGCATTGCATCTGTGGAATAAATCCCAATTGGTCATGGTGAACAATCTTTTTAATATGTTGCTGAATTCAGTTTGCCAGGATTTTGTTAAGGATTTTTGCATCTATGTTCACAAGGAAAATAGGTCTATAATCCCTACCTTAGATGTATCCTTTCTTGGTTTAGGTATCAGGGTGAGGGTAGCTTCATAGAATGAGTTTTGGTGTTTCCCTTCTTTTTCTACTTTTTGAAATAATTTGAGGAAGACAGGTATTATATCTTCTTTCAGTGTTTGGTAAAATTCTGCTGTGAACCCATCAGTTCCTTGGCTCTTCTTTGTTGGGAGATATTTTATTACTTTTTCTATTTCAGCATATGTATTGGGTTTGTTTAGGTCACTTCTGTCCTCTGGGGTTAGTTTTGGTAAGTCATATGTGTTAATAAATTTATCCATTTCTTCTGTATTTTTGTATTTTGGGGAAACAATTTCTCAAAGTATTCCCTGATAATTTTCTGTATTTCATTATAGTTGGTGGTTATGATCCATTTTTTCATTTCCGATTTTTACTATGTTGGCTTTTTCCATTTATTTTTGATAAGGTTGGCTAGGGGAGTGTCTATTTTATTAATCTTTTCAAACAACCAGCTCTTAGACTTGTTAATTCTTTGAATTATCTTTTTAGATTCTAATTGAGATGCTTCTGCCTTTATCTTAATAATTTCTTTCTGGGTGCTCCTTTTAGAATTGATTTGTTGTTGATTTTCTAGCATCTTAAGATGTGTCATTAGGTCATTTATTTGACTCTTCTCTACCTTATTGATGAAAGCACTTAATGCTATGAACTTCCCTCTTAAAACTGCCTTTGCTGTATTCCATATGTTTTAGTAGGATGTACTTTCATTTGATTGCAGGAATTTTTTAATTTTTGTTTTGATTTTTTCAACAACTCATTGATCATTCAGCAGTATATTATTTAGTCTCCATGAGTTTGTAAAATTTCTGGAATTATTCTTGCTTTTGAGTTCCAATTTTATCCCATTGTTGTCTGATAAAGTACAGGGTATTACGTCTACTCTTTTTTACTTATTGAGGGAGTCTTATGGACTAGCATATGGTCTATCTTGGAAAACCTTCCATGTCAAGCTGAGAAGAATGTGTATTCTTCATCATATGGCTGGAATATTTTATATATATCTGTGAGATACAATTGATTTAGGGTGGAGGTTAGGATCATTGTTTGTCTGTTGATTTTCTGTTTTGATGACCTGTCTCTTGGCAAAAGTGGAGTATGGAAGTCTAACATAATTATTGTGTCTAGTCCAATAAAGTTCTTTATGTCTCAAAAAGTTTGTCTTATAAAGCTAGGTGCCCCAGTATTTGGAGAGTATATATTTAGAAGCGTTTTTAGTTCCTGTTTGATTGTTCCTTTTAGTAATGTAGTGTCCTTCTTTGTCTTCTCTCATTAGTTTTGCTTTGAAAGTTTATCTATCTGATATTAGAATTACAACATATGCTTTCCTCCCCCCACCCCCTGCTTGATATGTTGTTTTCTATCCCTTAATTGTCAATCTATTGCAGTCTTTGTGGGTTAGAGAAGACTCTCAAATGACACATATTGAAGGTGTATGTTTTTTTCATACTTTAGCCAGTCTCTGTCTCCTAATTGGTGAGTTAAGACCATTTATATTAATAGTATTTATTGAGAAGTGTCTATTGTTATGCATCCCATCATTACATGTTGCTATTTTTTGATTCATGGTTGCTTTATTGCTTTCTTGGTTTCCACTCATGCTAACTGTTCAATTATTTGATCTTCTATGTAGGGTTGTCTTATCTCACCTAAATAGGTAACTGAGTATGGGTCCTCTGTAAAGCTGGTTTGGTAGTTGTAAATCATTTGAATGTGTCAATATCATGGGATGTCTTATACTCCTCATCTATTTTCAAAGATAACTTTGCTGGGTGTTAGGTTCTTGGTTGGACGTTTTTCTTTTTCAGAATGTGAATTATATTTGTTCAGGCCTTTCTAGCTTTCAATGTTCATGTGGAGAAGTCTGCAGTAATTTTAATGGGTTTCCCTACCGAGATCACTCCCCACTCCCATTCCAGGGTGGGTGGGATTATATTGTTCTACCCCTGGTGTATCTGAGGCCTGCACTCCTGCAAGAGACTTCTACACCACTGCTCTCTCAAAGCCTACATTGGCCATGCAGCATAAAAATGGCCATTGCACCTGGACCCTTAGGCAAACTTACCAGTTATTCTATGTGAAAAGAGCTGCCTGTGCCCCATCGGCAGGATGTTGATGGTTTGCCAGGACTGTACTTTGTGGAGGATCTGAGCTCCAGAGGTGTGTGTGGAGTCTTTCCTGGGTTGTATTCTCTCAGAGCTCTATGATCTGGGCAATGGTGAATCAACTGCTGCAGTTTGTCTGGTTCTTCTCCACTTTGGACTGTGATCTCATTGTCCCCCTGGTTCTCTCCACTGTCTGTGCAGTCCATGTGTGGAAGGAGTTGTTGGTGAGTTTCCTAATGGCATGGCTCTGTCCAACTATTAATATTCTCTTCCTACTTGATCGAATCTCCACGTTTCTGCTAGGGCACTCACTCTGATCTGCTATGCTGATACCTCCCCATTTAAACTTTTCTCTGAAGTTGGTGGTATTTACCTAACCTGTGGGCCCTTTATCTATCTATCTATCTATCTATCTATCTATCTATCTATCTATCCCTACCTCTTGTCTAACCTATTGCTCTGTCTGACTAGTCAATGTGTGTTCTAAACTATTGTGTAAGCTCCCCTTTTACTCTGGGTCAGAAGGCGTGTGTTATTTGTCTGCCATCTTTCCCTTTCTCATGAGATTGCTTTATGATGACATCTGTATGTAAAGCAACTCTGATACATGTCATTTAACATCATCTCAGTTGCAATATTATGACAAGTAATGGTGCTGTGAAATATCAGTGGCAAATTTCTCATGTTTTTTATTTTATTTTTTCTGAGAAGCTTAAATCTTGGAATGGTTATTATATTGTCAATAATACATTTTTTCAAATATTCTAGTTTTAGAACATTTGTTTCCATTTCCAGAAATGTTACAAGCATATCTCACCTCAGTTAAGGACTCCATATTTTCAGGAATTCAAATAGAATGAAACATTTTTACACATGAAGAAACAGACTGACTAACATGAAAATGCGTGAATTGCTAATATAGACTGTAAAACTTAACATACAGCAGTTAGGAAGCTTTAGGTTGCAAGTGATGCAATTCATATTTACCTAAAAAATATAAGAATATATTGGCTAATATACCTGGAAAGTCTAACTGTTGTTGTTGTTGTTGTTGTTGTTGTTGTTGTTGTTAGGTGTTGTCCCGTGATGTGCAACTCATAGCAACCCTATGTACAGCAGATGGGAAGACTTCCCAATTCTCTGCCAGGCACATGATCTTATTTATGTTTAAGCCCATTGTTGCAGACACTGTGTCAATCCATCTGTAGGAGGGTTTTCCTTTCTGTTGTTGACCTGCCATTTTCCCAAACATGATGTCTTTTTCCAGGGATTGATCTCTCTTGACAACATGTCTGAAATATGTAAGACTCAGTCTAGCCATTTTTGCTTCCAAGGAGCACTCTGGTTGCACTTCTTCTAGGACAGATCTGTTGGCTCTTTTGGCAGTCCATGGTATGTCCTATAGATGTCTCCAGCACCGTAATTCAAAAGCATCAATTCTTTTCCTGTCTCCCTTGTTCAATGTCCAGCTTTCACAACCATATGATGAGACTGAAAATACCACATCATGAGTCCGGCACACCTTTGGTTTCAACATGACACCTTCCTTTTCAATAATCTAAAGAGATCTTTTACCACAGCTTTTTCTAGAGCAATACATCTTTTGATTTCTTGACTGCTGCTTCCACAGGTGTTGATTATAGAGCCAACCAAAGCAAACTTTTTGACAACCTCAATCTTTTCTCCATTTATTGTGAAGTTGCATCCTGACCCAGTCTAAATGAATGGCAAGCTAATGGTGAAGGATAATGATATTTTCAAGGGCTTAGTCTCTGCTCTGCATTTCAGTGTTGGTACAGGGTTTCCTTATTTGAATCTAGTAAGAGAAGGAAACCAACCCTTTCCCAAACACAGATGAGTTCTGAGCTTCATGCTTATAGAATATCTAGTGTTGATTTCCCTTAGTGATGGGATAGATTACTCTGATTGGCCCAGACTCATCAGAATCCACCCCCGAGGGCTGGTGGTAGAATCAATCACATTCAAATCCCATGACAGAGAATCAGTTGAGAAAGGAGGAAATTATATTAGGAAGAAAATATAGTCCGTATTACAGAAAGTTTGTTCAGATGCCAGTCATCTCCACATTCCCTTTGAAATGATTCCCATTGCTGGTGTCAAAAAAATGTTTTCTACAATAGCACTAAAGAGGTAGAGGGTAAGTGAGCTTTCACAGAAAGTTCTTTCTTAAAGCAAAAACCCTTGCATGAACTCCATTTAAATTTTGTCAGTGCAAAAGGGAAAGAGAGCAGTGGTAAACTTGAAGACACAATGAAGCATACAAAATAAAATGTAGTGCACTGACATAACCATTAATTGTTTACTTCTCTATATCATTCCTAATGTGCTAAAACAAAGTGACATAGTAAAATCACTGAAGATATGAAGAGCATGACAAAGCAAAGAAAAAGGAGGTGATGTGGGTGGGGAAGAAGAATGTAGAACTCTTGAAAGTTTTGAATTGCTTAAGCCTAAAACCAGTATTGCTCCTGAGCAATTGTTTTTAGGTGCCATCAGTTGGGTCCGACTCACACCAACCAGATGTACAAGAGAAGGAAACAGTCCCTGACACTGTGCCATGCCTGGTACTATTGTGAGTGCTTCTTTACTATTTATAGGGTTTTTAATTTGGGAGCTGGCTTTTGGGTTGTTCTCCCAAAGCCTGCAGCACCTGGTATTCTTCAAGTGGCCTCCCATCCCAGTACTAACCAGGCTGACCCTGCTTAACTTCCCAGATCTGATGAGATCAGATGCCATGGTGGTATGACTGTAGACCTGCTGTAGACCTTCTCCACAATTAGAATGAATATTGCCAAACAAAATCTTTAGGTGTATTTCAGCACAGACTCCTACAGTCTAAAAGGTCAAGTGGGAATAATTGGGTAAAACTGTATCTTCATATAAAAACAATGACTGGGGACAAACCAGTAGATAAATCATTCCTTATTGCATAAACAAGACTATGATGAATGAAGTTAACCAATAACCAGCACGTGATTAGGTGTTTACTCATATGTCACAAGAATTTGTACCCACTTTGCTTGAATATTAGTATTCATATATTGATGTAAACAGGAAAATGTGCCAAGAAATTGTATTTACTATCTTATTTCCATGAGATAGCCAATATTGTTTTTAAGTATATGCTCACTTCCATTTCATTGTGACCTTATATTTGCAAGTTATCACTGTCTTTTTTTGGGGGGGCTTTTTTGTTTGTTTGGGTGGTGCATTTCACATAGGACCTTGTGAAGACTTGACAAGCACTCTATCACTGAGCTGCACCTCAAGTCTGTTTTTTCTTTACCTCTTTATCTTGAGACGGGGTCTTGCTATGTTATGCAGCCTGTCTCTGGTCTTGAACTTGGCAATCCTCCTGTTTCTGCCTACCAAGTTGCTGGGATTACAGGCTGTGCCATTATGTCAGGGTTTATCACTGTATTTTGTATGGCACATTTCTATACTTCACTGTAATGAAAAGAAGTAGCAATTTTAAATAGATTATGACTTGTTACTTATAAAAAAGAAAGAATTTTCTACTCTCTTTTTCCTTTCATAAGTCCTATTTGTTACATTTTGAATTATTTCTATATTTATCCACATACTTTTCCTAGCAATATGAAGAATATAAGAGAAGAATAGACTAGAATGGAATATTTTAGGGATGGAAAAACCTTGGAGAATATTTCATCAAATATCTTTGTTTTGCCAATGAACAACTGAGGAATAGGGAGGTAAACTCATTTGTCCAAGAACTTCATAGATAATTTGTTATCAGAGACTGCGTAAATTTATTTAACTTCAGCTGGAACTATCATATAGGTATTCAGATGAATTTGCTATATGACCACACCTTTGAATTTTTCTTGATACATAATAAACAGTCAAAAATTTTATGGAAAAAATGAATAAATATTCTTTGCTCTTATTTCAGCCTTATCCATCACTTTACTTGCAAGATCCTTTCTGGATTTTGGATATTCCATCTGCTAAAAAATAAAAATAAATAGAAATAAGATAAATAGGGCACTGGTTTTGTTGTAACCTCGTTCTTGAATGTCCCTGTGTTTCTAGTGCATTTCTGCTTTTGATATCTTCAGATCTATTGACTGCAATCAGAAGCTTGCTTCCTGACACTGAGTCAACATGACCTTGGAACATGCACACACACATGCACGTATGCATACAGACACACCCTCTGTCCAAATTAGCAAGACAACTACAAAAATCACCTTTTTCCAAAGCCAGGATTATTTCTATATAAAACACTATCACATATTCATAATTAGATGCATTTTAAGCCAGAAATCCAGTAAGGATTGCTCCCATGTTGATGAAAAATAAGGGATAATTATTGACTAAAACTAAGCACTACAAATTGAAATTAAAACAACAAACTTCATTTTTTTTCATTCCAGTGCTTTGGCTACATATTTACTACAAAATAGCACTTTACATTTAGTTTATTGGTCTAGTTGTTCCAACATTCTTTCACCAAAGTGGAAGTACCTTATAATTATGAATGTTTTGTATTATTTTCACATTGATTGCCTCAATAAATCATTGTAACATTCACAAGAAGTAGGGAAATATTACAATTCAAAAATGAACTAAGATCTATATAAAATCATTTATTTATCCAGAGGTAGATTTTCTGACTAGAGTTATAGATCTTCTGGCTCCTGAAACCAGTGCTATTTCTATTGCATTTATATTAATAAACCATGCAGGGCACCACAGCATGACTTTAATTTTAGCAATTTGGGAGACTGAGGCAGGAGGATCCCAAGTTCAATGCTGGAGTCAGCCTGCACAAAGTAGTATGACCCTGTCTGAAAAGTAAAAACAAAGAAAAAAAGGCTATAGGTGTGATTCAGTCACACTTGACTAGCAAGCTAGTCACACTTGACTAGCAAGTGTGAGGTCCTGGGTTCAACCTCCAGTTCTACTAAAAGAAAAAACAATCAATATATCATGTTAAATAGTATTATGTATTTTTCACTGTGTTGCAGAATAATTAAAATAGATTTTATTTATATAATGCATTTTATAGTTATACTTGTTACATTTATCAGAAAAAAAACTACATCTATAATAAAAATGTGCAAGTGGTTTTGGAATTGGTAATGGGAAAAGATTGGATAATTTTGAAAAACATTAGAAAAAATCTAAATTTCTTTGAACAGGCTCTTGATATAGATATGAATATTAAAGACTGCTGAGAAGACCTCAGACAGAAAAGAGGAGCATGGCAGAAAAGAAGCTTTTATTACCTTAGGGAATACATATGTAGTGTAAACAGACTATTTGTAGAAATATGGGCATTAAAGATGCTGATGGTTGACCTTGGTGGCTCATGCCTATAAAACCAGCAACTTGGGAGGCAGAGGCAGCAAGGTCATAAGTTCAAGGCCAGAGGCAGTTTGCATAACTCAGTGAGACCCTATCTCAATTTTAAAAATAAAATCAGGGCTGAGGGTGCACTTTTGTGGCAGAGCACTTGCAAAGTATAAGTGACTCCCTGGGTTCAGCCCCCTCGGACAAAAAAAAAAAATGAAGATGTTGAGATGTTGATGATGAGTGCCCAGAAGGAATTGAAGACAGTAGAGAATTTTCTGTGACACTCACTAGTTTTTGAAGATGGAGTAAGTCAAGTAAAGTAGGTGGCCGCTAGAAGCTCTTAGAAGAAATTCTATACAAGAGCTTCTCAAATGAAGGCAGCTATATGGACACATTTTAGAGATCTTATTTCAAGGATTATAATATAATAAATTTATGATTTCAATAATACTTTTTTGTACCAATATGTTACAACAGCAATGGCAAATGCATACAGTTTGGAAGAATACCTTGGTATCCATGTATTTGATCTGCTTCCAAAGATTATGTCTTTTGATTTCCCACCTCATCTGAATTATATTTAGTGCAAACAGATTAGATAACATAATCTCAATGCTCTTTGAAGTACTGTAGACAGAAGTCTTGTTAAAGTGTAAATTCTGGTCTAGTGTTTCTGGGATTTGGTTTGAAATTCTGTATTTCTAATAAGTTATCATTGAGGCCAATACTGCTGCTCCACAGATCATTATCTTCGAATTGCAAGATCCAGAGTAAATTATTAATTACAACTCACTTTACTTTTTGGTTTAGTTTATTCCTATTGTCACTGAGGGGCTAGGATTTAGCTCTGTTGGTAGAGCACCACTCTGCCATCTCTGAGGTCCTGTGTTCAATTCCCAGCATCACAAAAATGGGAGAAGGATGTGGCAAGCCACTCCTGAGGCACTCCCAAAACAATCAGCCATTGAAAACTCTATGAGGGTCGCTATGAATCAGACAGGACTCCATGGCACCTAACAACAACAACATCACCACCCCACCGAAGAGAGCCAGTTAAAGTGATAGAGGTTGCAATTAAAACAAGAGTTTTCCTTTATTCAAAAGGAGTGGAATTCCTTTTTTCTTCCGTGCTCTTCTCATGAACTGTCCCTAAGTCTGAAAGTGAAGCCTACACATTTTTGTTTGACATCTTATGGTAAATTAGACCTCAGGGTTAGATCTGACTGGTGAAATTACTATAGATGCTAGTGCAATGGAATGTGTCTAAAAATGGATTCTACTTCAAATATCAGAAGATATAAAATGGTGGGTTTTAATATGTGAACAAAATCAGTGATACAGTAGTTCAATGTTCTTAAGATTTTTTATTATTTTTATTGTATTTATTACTAACACGAATAATTGTATAAATGAATGGAACTCATTGTGCTCATTTAGATTCTTCCATACTAGCATGTATCATGCATTGGTAATGTCCACCCATTTTTATTCTACCCCCACTCCCTCTGTCCCACCCCACTGAATCCTTTCTATTCCCTAGTAATCCCTTTTCTAAATTCAAGTAAACATTTTTTTCTATTTTAATTTCCATATAAAAGAGAGAACATACAATGCTTGGCATTTTTTTCTCTTAACATCATGTCCTCTAGTTCCATCCATTTGCTGTAAATGACAGCATTTCCTTTTTCTTTATGGCTGAATAATAGTCCATTGTGTATATATACCATAGTTTCATTTTCCATGCATCTGTACATAGGGACCTAGGCTGATTCCATGTCTTAGCTAAATATGAATAGTGCCACAAACATGGGGAATTTTTACTTAAACTGGGAAAAAGATCAAAGTTGCATAACAGTGCTGCTTACCACTTCTTAGATATGTCTCTTTTGTTGGCTACTATTCAGTTTTTTCATTTATAAAATGATAAGTTTGGTCTATATGTCCTCTAAGGACATATTACTAATCTAAGAGGACAGGGTTGAAAAATATCTGAGATGTAGTGGCTGTCTACATTTTATAAAATTTATACAATTTATAAAATTTATTTAATAAATTTAATAAAATTATAAATTTATACAATTTATAAAATTTATATTAAAAAAGAACCTAAATATCTTCCTCTATGGTTTTCTTGACATGAAGTTTCAAGAAGTGCCCTTCTCTTTTGTCTGGATAAAATCTTCATAGGATTATTCATCTCTACTGGACAATGCTTTACTTTCTATAATCACAACTGTTCCTAACACAGAGACCTACAACATACAAACAAATACACACCTAGACCACGAAAGTGTAAATAAATCTACTTTAAATGCTCAATGTGGAATAAACTTACCATTTTCTTTAAGCTAGAAACTGTCTTTCTAGTTAAATTTCTCACTGTTTCCTTAGTAAGACATGATGTTCTCCCAATTAAAGATTTGCTCAATTTCTCCTGCTAAAATTCCTCATTGAAATAAGAAAGAAAGAAAGAAAGAAAGAAAGAAAGAAAGAAAGAAAGAACCAAACAAAACAGTTCATCTTGGAGGATTACTCTGGATGAAGTAGTCGACAGTTTTGAATATTGATAAAAAATTTTTCAAGCAACTGCAGCAGTATATTGACAAGGAACAGCAGGAAAGTTAAGGAAAATTCAGAATAGGACATGGAATCAGAGACATCATTTCTGATGTCAAATGGATATTGGCTGAAAGCAGAGAATACCAGAAAGATGTCTATCTATGTTTCATTAACTATGAAAAGGCAATTGACTGTGTGGATCATAAAAATTTACAGATAACACTGCAAAGAATGAGAATACCAGGGCACTTAATTGTACTCATGAGGAATCTGTATATGGACCAGGAGGCAGTTGTTCGAATAGAACAAGGAAACACTGCCTGGCTTAATGGGAGGAAAGATGTGCATCAGGGCTGTATCCTTTCCCTGTTCCTCTTTAATCTCTATCTGAGCAAATAATCCAAGAAACTGGACTTTATGAAAAAGAATGTGGCATCAGGATTGGAGGAACACTTATTAACAATATGCATTATGCAGATGATGACACAACTTTACTTGCTGAAACTGAAGAGGACTTTAAACATTTACTGATGGAGACCAAAGAACACAACTTTCAGCATGGGTTGTACCTCAACATCAAGAAAGTGGAAATCCTTTGCCCTGGGTCAGTAAGTAACTTCATGATAAATAGAGAAAAGATTGAGGTTGTCCAAAATTTTGCTTTACTTGCTTCTACAATCAACACCTGTGGAAGCACCATTTAAGAAATCAAAAGATGCACTACATTGGGAAAAGTGTTGCAAAAGAGCTCTTTAAGTGTGGGAAAGTAAAGATGCCACATTGATGACAAAGGTGTGCCTGACTCATGACATATTTTCAGTTGAATCATATACTTGTGAAATCTGGACAGTGATTAAGGGAGACAGGAGAAGAATTGATTCTTTTGAATTACGGTGCTAGAGGCAAATATTGAATATACCATGGACTGCCAAAAGAAACAGATCTGTCCTAGAAGAAGTGCAACCAGGGTGCTCTTTGGAAGCAAGGATGGCTAGACTCCATCTTACATATTTTGGACATGTGGTCATGAAGGACCATTCCCTGGAGAAGGGCATCATGCTTGTGAGAATGAGATGTTAGTGAAAAAAAAAAAGGAAAAACCCTTCAACAGATGGATTGACACAGTGTCTGCAACAATGCGCTTAAACATAAGTAAGAGCATGTGCCTGGCACAGTGTCAGGAGGTGTTTTGTTCTGTTGTACATAGGGTCATTATAAGTCAGACCTATCTCAATGGCACCTAACAAACAGCAAGTTCACCATCAAGAGATATGCCACAAGATTCCTTCTCTGAAAAGTTTACTATATATTAAGCATCCATAATTCTGGCTTTAGTTTGGCAAGATCAAATGTCCATGAATATTTTATGTACAAAACTTTGTTAGTTATTATCAAGAGATATTAAAGAAAAGTATTTAGTTTTTGACTCTTACTAGCTTCAAGTGACACACAATATGAAAGTGACACAGAAGCACCTGCCAAGTAGCAAGTAAATAAGTGCTAAGAAAAAACACCATTGGAGTCCCAAGGTAACCAACAGGCCTCAGAACAAAGATACTATCAGAATGCACTTGAGTTAAGAAAAGTTCTTTTTTGCTACTTAAAACTAAGATTTATGGGGTGTCTACTGCATTCCAGGGTGTGGAGAAATCATATTCCTACATTCTATCATTTAACTCTCACAAGAATGTTATATTAGTGTTATTATTAGTCTCAGCTTAATGATGATGTAATTGAAGCACAAATAATTAGCTTGAGACTATACAAATGGAAAGTAGCAGAATAGGGACTAACTTCAAATTTCATTTTGAATCACAATTTGTTAGTAACATGTACACACTAATCCAAATCAAAGTAAAGAATACATGATAGATACATTATCTCCTGAAAACTCTGTTTTATCAGTATTATTTTAGATTAATATGGGCTAGATGACTTTAGAGTTAATTTATAGATGAGTAAATGATGGATCAGTAAAGGAAATTGCTAGCTCAAATTCACAATAAGTGGCACAATTTTGACTAAGATCAAAATTTTCTTATTCCTCATCACTCTTTTATTTTACCACAATATAAAACCTTGGT